>PVJA010036207.1:0-21234 GCA_004027025.1 Myocastor coypus | reverse complement strand
CCCCCCCCCCCCCCCGGCAGGATGGCTCAGTGGCCTAAAGCACCTGCAGGCAGCTGCAGGGACCACGGTTCGATCCCCAGCACCACATGCTGCACCAGCCCTGCCCTCAGGGCAGGCTGAGCCGGCCATAAAAATAAATAAAAAAACAAACAAAAGTTCTGAAACAAGAAAAATAAAAATAAAATAAATAAATCAAACTGACATAGGCCAGTTGAAGAGGGATTTCCTCAGAAAGCCACACATCCACGAGATCGGCGAAACCAGAGGTCTCTGTGCAATTTCCACTACCTCGATTCTCCAGTGCCGTCTCTCCCTTACTGCAAATAAAGTCACAACATCCTCTTTACGTGCATGACAAAATGAAGCTGCATCCACTCATCCCACGTTCATGCACATTTATCACTGCCCTCTCCCACCCCCAGCACACACAGACAATTACAAAAACAAGAATCAAGAATCGAACTCAACCTCCGTCCCATCCAGCGGTGTTTCTCCTTCCAGCGGTCCCACATGTTCCACTGACAGCAGCCCACTGCACCGAGACCCCCTCAGCAAGCAGCCTGTCCTCCAGAAAGACCACCTGATCTGGGGCCACACATGGCCACCGGGAGGAATAGCAACTTGTCCCCTGCTTGGAAACACCTTTTCTCTCCCTGAGCTCCCCCGGGGGCTGGGTGCGGTCCTTTGCGAAACAGGTGGGCTGGACTTAACAGAGATTGGGAATAAAGGCAAGAGTCAAGGTTTCTGCGACCTCATGAGACTGTTAGTAGCTGCTGTTTCTAAAGACACGGGCATCTACCCCATCCGTGTTCCACGAGCTATTTTCAAGTATTTCCATTCAGCCGTTTTTCCAGCCAGGTTTCCTCACATGGCTTCTTTTTCGTACTCTGAGCTGACTCAGGCTCACAGGGAGAAGTTCTCTGACTCATTTCTCTTTTCTGTTTAACTCCTTGCTTTCAGTTGGTTCCACTGAGTGTGAGTTCCTCTCCTCTATGGGGAAGGAACCAGTTGAGAGATTTAAGTGTAGCAGTGTTGAGCTTTATGTCTCAAAAAAAGAAAACACCAAGCGTCCTTGAGAGGACAGTAAGAAAAGGGAGGGCAAGAGGTCTGCGGTGTCTGTGAACTTGACGGACGCCCCGCGTCCAGGCAGGCAAGCTCTGGCACCCAGTGGGCGTGCTGGCCGCTCCTCCTCTCCCTCACTTTACACTCAGGTAGCTCTGCACCCTCGACT
The DNA here is from genome assembly GCA_004027025.1 of Myocastor coypus. Lineage (NCBI taxonomy): Eukaryota > Metazoa > Chordata > Mammalia > Rodentia > Myocastoridae > Myocastor > Myocastor coypus. Next base: position 20,003 of record PVJA010036207.1, on the reverse strand, counting down.
CTGGCCATGTTTCACACTGGGAGAATGTGAGAATGTATGCTTGGGGTGCCCTACTTTTAAATGATTTGTAGAATTAATTCAGTGTCCCCACATGTTTGCATCTGCATTTCCATGTCTGTTACTAATGCAGGTTTGCAGTACATGCTAAGTACATGAATCACGGGGAAATGGTACACAGGCACAGGGCCCCCTTGTCACTTTCCTGAGTATTTCTCCCTCCCATCTTCTCCCATCTCCAGATCCCCTTCCCTTGTAAGTGGACAAATTACTGATCAATGTAGATGAGGTACAATTAAAGTGTAAATTACGTTACAGTTTACATTACAATAAATGATGTCATTTACCTTCCTCAAAATATCTCTTCCCTCTCAGCACACTTATCCCACAGTTCTTGCCACTTCCTAATGCAGTTGTGGAAATCTCTTTTCAGGACTGTCTAGTCGTATACTTTGAGCTGAAATTTTCTTTCTTTGCATTTTTTGGGAAGCATCTACAGGGTGTTCAGGATCTCAATACTAGATGGGACTCGTAGTGATCTGCCTGTTTACAGCCTCCCAAGAGCTGGGATTACAGGCCTGCACCACCATGCCCAGTCTCAATTGCCACCTCAGCATGCCCCGGGGGCCAGACCTCAACCTGAAATTTTCTCACCCTGTGAATCTATCCTATCTATCTTGGTGACTATCTATCAATAGTCACCAAGATACACAAAAATGTAAGACAATGTTTGGGTACCATTATTTGTTCTAGTAAATCATTAGAAATGCCAAAACAGTAGGAAACTTAATGGATTATTTTACATAAGGGGTGCATCTTGTCATTTGAAATAATCAAATACATCTATTATATTCTCATATGGAAAATGAAGGCATTGGGTTGGCGAGATAGCTCAGCAAACTATGCCGAGAGGGAAGGGTGTCCTGGTGTGGTGGTCCATGCCTGTAATCCTAGCACTTGGGAGGCTGAAAGCAGGGGGATCACCGTGAGTTTGAGCTGCATAGTGAGATCCTGCAACAACCAAAAACTATATAAAAAAAAGAAAGAAAAAAAGTATGATGTATGCTTAAATAGAAGAATCAGAAAGCAGTGTAATACATAAACTTGGTGCTTATTCATGCAATGACTAAATCTTCAGAATAGATTGATGTGTTTTCCTGTTTCAAAGCATGGCTGATATGGAGCCATCAATTAGCTGGCGATAGCCGCATTATCAGACAAAAGACTACTCCAACTAAGAATTGGTGAAAACTTTCAAAATTATTACAGTGATTTGATGAACAATTTATCTTTTAATACTAATAATTTGATGGGCAGTTAAACATATTTTCATTTACTTAGGTAATAGAAGAGAATGTACTTTTAAGTGCCAAATCAGATAGACTAAATCATGTCCCGCTGGGATTACGTTTTTTTAGCAGTTCTGGGATTATGGATCTGAGTACTGCTGGGATTGTGGGTGTGTGTACCTTCCCCAGCCTGGGCAGATAGCCTGAGCCTATTATAGCAGAGACAGAGAAACAGACTCTCTCTCTCTCTGTTGTGCTGTTGCCCTGCTTGGTCTGTTGCCTCTTTTGCTATTTGTGTCCTGCCGCCATGAACTGGGTGCTCTCTACCCTGTTTCCCTCAGCCTTGGAGCCAGCTGAATACAGACTGAAACCTCCAGTATCTATGAGCTAGATAAGCCTTTCCTTCCTTCATTTTGGGTGTTAGATATTTGTCTCAGCAATGAGGGAAAAGTAACAGCGACAGGTATATTTTAAAAAGAAGTTTTGGAGGCTGAGGCAATAGCTTGGTATTCTAAGCTTCTGTCTGGCAAACACAAGGATCTGGGTTCAATCCCTGGTACTGTGTGCCACACCAGCCCCAGGAGCTGTGCAGGTCCTGAAACTGGGCATGGGTACAGGTGGCACACACCTGTAACCCCAAAGCTGGGGAGGTGAGACAAGAGGATCATGATGAGTCTAAACTATATAGTGAGACACTGTGTCCAATAAATAAATAAATACTTTTCCTGTCACATAGCTCAGTGGACTAAAGCACCTGCTTAGACAGAGCACAGTGGCTGGGGTTCAATCCCTGGCACGCCATGCTGGCCCTGCCCCAGGAGGCACACTGAGACGGTGATTGAGACTGGGTGTGGTGTGGAACGCCTACAATCCCAGCGCTTGGGAGACTCTAAACAGAAGAATCACTTCGAGTCTGATCTGTGTAGTGAGATCCTACAGACCCTATGGACACTGTACTAAAATAGATTTTTAAAAAGCTTTCCTTTTTTCCTTTTTTTCTTTATATTTTACATATGAATAATGCATTTATTATTTTTATGCATAAAGTTAAAAAGAGATGCACACATAGCAACATGCACTGAACTATGATTAGTCCAGAGAAACCTAACAGAACTAGTGGATTATCATCTTCTTAAGAAGTGATAACAGTGGGCTGGGGAGATAGCTCTGTGGTCTGAGCGCCTGACTGGCCAGAGCATGGACCTGGGTTTGATCTCTGGTACCACATGCTGTGCCGGCCCTGGAATGCCAGGTGTGCCGTGCCAGCTACAAAAACCGAGTGTGATGGCGCATGCCAGGGCTGGGAAGTCTGAGACAGAGGGATCACTCTGAGTTTGAACTGTATAACAAGACCCCGTATGAACAAGAATAAGAACCATTAAAAAGAGGGCGAGGGGGAAAGCTATTAGGAGAAGCCCCTGACCGTATTTGGCAGGCCAGGTTTTCTGTAGGAGGGGCTCAGAACACAACGAGATGAACGCAGGAGCCCCGTGTCTCACAAGTCAGCCTAAGAGAAGAACAGAAATGCACAAGAGAAAAGAGAGAGCAAAAAGATAATCGAGTGTTCCTTTTAAGAGGTTTTGTCTCCTCACTGATAGCGAATGACAGAGAAACAGCAGATGGAATGGGGATTTCACCAAGACAAGGATGGAAGTTTGCAATGCTGATAAGATTGTGCAGCCCGCAGGAAAAAGGGAGAAGGAGGGAAGGGAAGGAAGGTGGAAGGAAGGGAGACAGGACAGCAGATGTGGCCAGCAGACCGGAGCAGACGTCGGCTGCCGGCGCGCTCGCTGCAGCAGGCACGGCTTGGGTCTCCCTCCTGGTGCTTCTCCGCCTCGTGTCACTAGCCACAGATTGAAGCTTCAAGAGATGCTTGATCTTTGAACTCATCATTAACCTTTCCTTTTGTATCCATAAAATTTCACAGCATACCTAAGCGGGTGAAAATTTTGCATTATTAACTCTTTGGATATTTATTGGGTCACTTTTTTCTACTTGCAGATGTCTTTATTGTCCTTCTATTTCCCTGATGTGGTACATTTTATGAATCTCTCTCTCTCTCTCTCTCTCTCTCTCTCTCTCTCTTTGCGTGTGTGTGTGTGTGTGTGTGTGTGTGTGTGTGTGTGTGGCCAGCTCAGCCCACCCCGAGGGCAGGGCTGGCACAGCATGTGGTGCCAGGGATTGAATCACGGTCCCTGTACGTACATCAGCTTGCCTTAGCAGGTGCTTTAGACTGCTGAGCTATCTTGCCCACCCATTTTCTGACTCTTTTGAAAGGCTTGTTTTTAGATAACTGGAACATTCTGTAGCTGTAATTTGATCTTGTCAATTTTGTTTCCTATGTAAATATCTGGTGCCATAAGCGAAACAAGGGAGGAAAACTACGTGGGAGCGTACAGACACGTCAAGATTACAAAACAGCTGTAGTCTGAACATGGAGTCTGTGTATCCCCTTTGCTGCCACAGCAGGCACACTAGGTGGAGAGCACCCACAGGTAAGAAGTCACAGACCCCACCTCAAGGAGCTCCCAGCCACGAGACCTGAGGTAAAAAGTGTTCCAACAATGATAAGCACCAGCTACCAAATGTGTGTGATTGGAAAATATCCTTGGAACAATGAAAAGAACAAGGAAGTCTCAGGAAATCGGGGAAATTTCCTATGAGGAGCGAGTGTTCTAGCTTTTGTAGGTTAGCCAGGCTGCCAAGGACGGCCTCTCAATCAAGGGCCATCAGACAGAGAAGCGAGGGAGACTTGAAGGACAACAGTTATAAAACTGTGCCCCCCTCCGAAAAGAATACTCAAAACTACTTTCACTGCACAGTGATCAAGGTCAGGCTAAAACTGGCACAGAGATTATCATTAAATGGCACAGCGCACATGCCTGCAACCCCAGCATTCAAACAGTTGAGGCAGGATTGTGAGCTCAGGGCCAGCCTAGACTGTAGAAGCGGGCCCTCCTCCACCACCCCCAAAGAGTAAGTTTGCAAATCTTTTTCTCAGGACACTCCCCATCCATACCTAGCTGGGGACCATGGGAAGCTCCTGTTCGTTAGTTGACTGAAGAGTCAAATGATTTCAGGGAAGGCAGAAGTGCAGAGTTAGGCAGAAAACAATGGGCAAAAAGTCACAAAGAGAAACCCTTCCCTCAAATCTCTTAAGTGATAAGCGCCCCATGCAAATTTGGAGTCAACACAATCCCAATAATGGGTAGAATTACGAATGATAAAATATCAAATTTTTAAGGAAATGCATAGAACAATATTTTTTGTGGCCTGGGGATTGGTAAAGAATTCCCAGACAGGACATAGAAAGCAATAACATAAAAATATAAAATTGAGGTCTTTTGCTTATTAAAAAATTACATTAAGAAAATTAATAAGCATGACTCAGACTGGGAGAACACAGCCACCAAGCACATATCTGATAGATAGAGGATTTTTGTCTAGAATTTTTTGCAGGAAGAAACTAGTAAAATCTTTTAGGCATTCATTAAAAACAGTCAAAATCAAGCTCGGATTAACATTTTATAAAAGAAGGCATATGAATATCTAATGAGCAGTGATGTTTGATAATAGGGAAATGCATAATGAAATCACAATAAGGTAGCATTACGCACCTATTAAAATGGCTAGATTTAAAAGCTAACAGTACAGGGCCAGCCAGATAGCTCAGTGGACTAAAGCACCTGCTTAGGCAGAGGGTAGTGGCTGGGGTTCGATCCCTGGTGTGCTCTGCCAGCCATGGCCGCAGGGCATGCTGTGCCAGCAACTCAGACTGGAAGTGGTGGTGTGTGCCTATAATCCCAGATCTTAGGAGGTGAACACAGGGAGATCCTTACGAGTCTCATCTACGTAGTGGAACCCTATAGACCCTGTAGGCCCTATACTAAACACAAAAAATAAAAAATTAGAACCTGACGGTACCAATGCTGGTAAAGATGCAGAGCAGAAACTCTCACTCCCAGACAGGTGAGTGGTACCTTGGGAAAAGATGTAGCAGTTCCTTATCAAAGAAAGCACACATCTTCTACCTTTTGCATTTGAACGTCCACTGCTAGATAGCCAAGAAAAGTGAGACCAGATGCCCACAAAGACCTGAAGAGTGTTTAGAGCAGCTTTCTTCACAATGGACAAAAATTAAGGCAACAAAATGCCCACCAAGAGGAGATTCACAAGTAACTTGGAGTTCCTGCCTAGAACGGAATGTGTAATACTGGGCAGCAACAAGCTTGAACTACAAATACAGAACACAGGAATGAATCTCAGAACATTACATTAATGGAAAAAGTCTAAATTCGAGAAGAATATGCATTGGTTGGTTCTGTGTATGTGGACTTTCTAGAACAGGTAACAGTAGACTAAGGTGGAGAAGGCGTGATGTCTGCCTCTCATTTTGGGGGACCTGAACCGAGGCTGCTCTCCATAGAGGCCAATGAAACTGTCTGGGACAACAGAAACATTTTCTGTCCTTATAGGGGATATGGGCTTCAGCCTGAAAGTTAGGTTGGGGATGCGCATATTGAAAGCATATATCTTAGTTCTTCCACGTCTGCACTATGGCTTTGGGTGGAAATTCAATTGCCGGAGCCCGGCAGGATGGCTCAGTGGTCTAAAGCGCCTGCTTAGGAAAGCTTAGGCGGCTGCAGGGACCGCGGTTTGACGCCTGGCACCACATGCTGCGCCAGCCCTGCCCTCAGGGCAGGCTGAGCTGGCCATAAAAATAAAATAAATAAATAAACAAACAAAAGTTCTGAAACAAGAAAAAAAAAATTCAGTTTCCACTGTCACAGTACTGAAAGCGTGATGAGGACACAAAGGCTCCCTTCTGATGGGCAAAGGGAAGAGTTTGGCCTCCTTCAGTTTTTACTTCTTTCCCCTTCTACCTCTTGCTATGTGTTTAGGCAGCAAGAAACCCCACTAACATCACCAGACGTTAACATGTTCATCTCAGATGCCCCAGCTCTCAGAGCTATGAGAAAATAAATTTCTGTTGTTTATAACTTAATTTGTCTATGGTATTTTGTTATAGCAACACGAAACAGACTCGGCCAGCTCATAAATGTTATGTAAAGCCTGTAAAATCTTCACTACCAAAAAGCCCGGGTGTATTAAGTGGATGGAGGTATTATGTTGAAATTCCACAGTAGGCCACGGCTATCTGGAGGCTCACTTGTGTCATATATATATATATATATATATATATATATATATATATATATATATCTGTGTATGTGTGTGTGTTTGAAATATTTTCCGTGAAACTGCAGTCATTCAAGTGAGAGATGATAAAAGCCTGACTTGAGAAAGAAGCGGTAACACCAGCCAAGATGAGTGGCATCTGACTGCCACCCAGGAGGTGACCTGTGGCTCAGAATTACAGCACAGGGAAGAGGAGAAAGTCCTAGACCCCCAAGTTGTCCATAGCAGAACTGGGCTTCCCTATTACTGGTTTCCATAAGAGTCCTTTATACTTAAAAACGTTACATGAAAAGGTGATGGCAGAAGTCTCAGGTGATAGCAGAGTGTGGCACAGGAAGCTTAAGACTCCAGAGATAACTCCCAGGCTTTCGACTTAAGCAGCCAGAGGGGCTTTCTCGGTGCCATTTATTAAGAGGAGAGAGAAAGATTAAATGGAGATGAATGGATATTTGGGATGTGGAATGCAGGTTAGCATAATGATGCAAGCTTGTAAGACAGTATTTTGATCAAGGAATCCCAGCAAGGTGTCAGATGTGTGAATCTGCTGATGCAAAGGTCAGGGCTCTGAAGACGGATCCAGGAGGCTCAAGTAGAAGAGGCAGGAAAGGCTCATTTAGCTCACGTCTTGTGGAGGTTCCAGACCATAACTGGCTGACTACAAGGCAGGGTGGCTTGGCAGAAGGGGACTGCAGAGGAGAAACTATTCTTGGCAGCCAGAAGACAGCAAAAGCAGGCGAGCTAGAGACAGTCCACAGGGCTTCCTACACCTTATGCTTTACTCAGGCTAGTTAGGGCATGAAGCACTTGCACCCTTAGTCCCAGTGCCTCGATCCTAACGCTGCACCATAAGTCAGTCTCAGCATCACGTGCTCTAGATCCAGCCACCTATGAAGAAGCGCTCCCCCACCCCTCCCATGGACTGCATGTAGTTTGAGATGCAAGCCACGACAAAAGCCAGCATGGTAGCTCAGTGGACTGAGCGTCTGCTTAGATAAACTCAGAGACCTAGATTGGATCCCCAGAATCACAGGCTGTGCTGGACCTGCCCCTGGGTGCACCAGGCCAGTCACCAAATCTGAGCATGGTGGTGCAAGCCAGTAATCTAAGAGCTGGGGAGGCTGAAAACAGGAGGATCACTATGAGTCCAAGAAAGAAAGAAAGAAAGAAAGAAAGAAAGAAAGAAAGAAAGAAAGAAAGAAAGTAAGAAAGAAAGAGAAAGAGGAAAGGGAAGAGAAGAGAAGAGAAGAGAAGAGAAGAGAAGAGAAGAGAAGAGAAGAGAAGAGAAGAGAAGAGAAGAGAAAAGCTAGCTATGTACACAATTCCTATAAAGAGCTCCTTCTTTTATCAGCCACTGAATCCCTTTCATCCCTGGGAGTAGCCAATCCCTAATCCATGCAGCCTATTTCTTTCCTTAAGTAGGTAGAAATACGAGAAATGATGACAGGAAAGTTCCATTTAGGTTACAAGGTTTTTCCATAAATATGCTCTTAGAAGCATTAAGAAATAATAGGTAACACGTTTTTAGGAAAGAGCTAAGCCATTTGCAAAACTGACAAAGGACAGATCAGTAAACTATTTCCAAAACATAATTCCTTGACCACATGCAGTATATAAGAGGACCAAGAACTGGACACTTTTTTTTTTTTTTGCTGAAATGTTCAATAGAGGCTGTGGATGTGCTGAGAATCCATGTCCCTCCCTGCAACCAAGAGGAGCCTGTTCACCTATGGCCAACAGCAAGAGATTTTGCAGGGGGCATTCCATCCATCCTCAGCAGTTCCTACAGTTTGGAAGACAGGTAAACTTGTATCTGGTTCACAATGACATCCAGTAGTAGAAATGGGTTTATTGGCTACTTAGGAGCAGCGGTTGCACTTCCAGGAGTTAAAGGGATTTGACCTTGGAAGATACAAAAGATGAATGTTTTGTTATACAGGTCTTGCCTTGACTTGCCCTTGACCACCCAGCAAAAAAGCTTAATTACGAGGCATGAAACACAGAGCTGGATTGATGAGATGAGCGGTAGGAGGCTTGGATCAATAACCTCCAACACTGCAAGTTCAACTGGTGGCCCACTGCAATTGCGGAACATTGGACTGTGTATGCATCTGCTTCCTCTTAATTCAAAGAGAAGATTTTTTTTTTCTTTCCTTAGCAACATCAATAGGAAGGTGGGTCATGCCCACACACTGTGCTCTGTATAACTATTGTGAGGACAATATACAATGTGTCAACCGTTAAAAAAAGAAAGAGAAAAAAATTAATGTTTATTGAAAGTGTTAAATTGTTTGATCAACCTTATACACCGATATCTATTAATCTAAACTGATCCGATGATGAAAATATGTGATATAACCATTGTTAAATTAAAAAGAAAAAGCAGGGATACATACAGTGCCTCTCAATGACGTGTGAGCTAAGCACTAGAGACGATCCTCTGAAAATCCCCTTTGTTTACCGGCGGCCTGAGGTTTGAGGAAAGTGGAGCCAGGATAGCACTGTATTGTCCTCCTCTCAGGGAACTACACATATGAGACTCTCAGTAATGTAGGAAGAGGAGGATCGCAAAGGATCCCCAAGAGCTACAAAGAGAAGTAGCTTAGTTATCTGTGTATTCAGAGAACCCCGATGTCCAGTAAGCATGAACACCAATGCTTCCCTTACGGTTCCCCCAATACACCCCTTTCCCTTCCCTTCTTTGCCACCCCACCCCCACAGACCACCAACAGCAGAAACCAAAACGCTGAAGTTGCTCTTCTGCTTCAACTTTTCAGACATGCTCCATACCTAAATTCCAGCCTCCCAGACCCAGATGGGTTTAGCCTTCGCCTTCAGCTGGTTCCACCCCTCATCCACATGCTCTCCAGTTCTCTTGCATGGCCTCATGAGCTCTCTCGCCTCTATGTCTTTGCTAGACAGATTGCTTAGAAGGTGACTCCTGATACCCACACCACATCCAACCTCACACCCCCACACTCTCCCCCAGCACACATACACCACAGCCATAAAATACCCATCTGTCTCCAAATCAACCCAAACGTCACTTTCTTTGCAAAGTATTTCTTATGATCTTCAAGCTGCAGAGCTAAGTGGCTTAAGTGCTTGTGTTTGCATTCATTAAATTTGCCTTGAACCATCTCTGTGTTTAAGCCTGCGTACTGCCCCATGCTGTCCAACGAAACAGAACAACAGTCTCCCATTAAAACTCTTCTTTTGATTATTTGTTTTCAATTTTTGCCTATTCTTGGCATAGGCCATGCACTCAATTCCTACCTTATTAACTGAATTAAAGTGAGATGAATTAATGACTCCAAGATATCAGCAGTTCAAGAGCAAAAACTGAGAATAAGGAGCCTACATTTTTCATCTCTTGCACAAAGTAGGCTCCGATGAAAGTCTGGGAAGTAAACTAGCAATTAATTGACTAAAACAATAAGCAAAGAACAGAACATGCCTGCAAACAAAGTGCCTAAATCACTACAGAAATTTGATGGAGATAATCACGACACCTTTTTCTGTTGTTGATATTTCTCATTCCAATGCCCTGCACTGCAAAGTTTAAAATAAATGAATGCAAAAGGATTGGAAGTGGGAGAGGTTTCTCTAAAAAATAAAATAAAAATAAAAAGAGTACCACCCACTACCCATGCTGCCCTCCCACTGGAATGACTATAGTTTTTGGATCCATAATGGGATTGTTACAGTTTGAAGAATGTTGCCATAGTAACCTCAGCCCTTCCCCTAATATAAGACAAAATTTACCAAAAGAACTAACAGACTCCCATAGAAACATTATCAGACCTTTCCATATAAATAGCCTGGGTAATTAAATGTTTCAAAACAGAAGATTTAGAGAGCTGTGACAAACAAAAAAATTTCTACAAAGTTTATTTTTAAATGAAGGGGGGAGAAATTCAAAACATCAGCTGGAACTCTTGGCTGCCTGCATGGTTTCCAGGAGTCCCGGCTTCCAAACCTGCCTGGACAAGAACCACAGTGTGAGGGAAGAAACACAATTTCAGGCTTTAAGAGACAAGCTGTGTTCTTACCAGGAACGCTCAATCCTTATTCTCCAGAATTCTCCTAACACTGTACAAGCAGAAGAACTCTCCCCTTTAGTCTCCTAAACACAACAAAGGATGCCTGAAAAATATCAGCTGTTGCAGACCTATTGTGGCACCCTGGAAAACCCTATAGTTTTCATGCAGGCTCCTTACTCTCTGTAAGATTTCCAGGTGACTTGTGAATCGATAGCAGGGGTCACAGTCTTAGTCTGTGAAGAACCTGATAGTAAACATTTTAGGCTTTGCAGCCACAGTCTCTGTCCCAGCTACCACTCATTACCATGGCAACATGAAAGCAGCCACAAACAATACATCACTGAGTAAGCACTATATGTCCTAATAAAGTTTTATTCATAAAATCAGCCAGCTTGAGCTGGGCTATGAGCCAAAGTTTGTGGATAATGGACAGTTTCTATGCGCCACAAGAAACACTGTACCTATACCACCTTTAGGCCAGCAGGAAAGCTAGTGCTTTACCAGGACTTCGTTTTTAAAACCAGTGAAAAGGGACCCTGGTACTGAAAAGGGTAAGTAAGGCTGACTCTGGAAATGAGTTTGTCCTAAGATTGATACTAGAAATGATTACAATAATCTGTGCTGGGAAACTATGAACTCCCCTCCTCTAAGAACTTGAAAAGTCAAATAAGAAGCCATCTATTACAGACAGCAGGTACGACACCCTTCCAAGCACCTAGGCACTGCTCTGCTTTAAATAGGTAAGAGGCTCAGATGCCTGGCAGGGCACCCCAGGGTGCATCTCAGTTCAATAAAGCAAATTATTTTCAATCTGGAGCCATTTCAACCAATTTGCAAACTTGGAAGATTTTTTGAAGTTTCTTTCGGTTCTGGAAAGACTTCGATGCAGCTGGTGAAATAGATAAAGCAGGACTCAGGAGACAGAGGACACGGGAATCCCAGGTCCCCTCACTGATTTTACCCAGCAGAAGTGCACGGGGTACCTGCCACCACACTGCGGAGGACTGAGCTAGATGACCTGGAGAGAACTTGCTGCAGAATGAGGACATCATTATTGGTTGCATTTTCTCCCAAAGACCCAGCAACCTCTAGCCTCTCGCCTTTGACTTGTGTCTCTGTTTCTGCTCCCTCGAACAGGGACACTAAGGTCAGTGCTGCTCCAGTGCAAAGAATTTCTTTCCTCCTGGCAAACTGCTGCAGAAGGAGCTACGAGCAATTACTAGGCAGCCTGTGAGCAAGGAAACCGGTCCAGGTCAGCAAGAGTTGTGACGGCCACCTCAGCCTGCACTGTCCCGTCGGCATGCACGAACTCCCCTCCTGCCTGTGTGTGCCCATGTGCTGCAGTCTGCTTCTGGGCGCATGCTCTCCTTCCTTTCTACTCCTCTGACCTGTCCTATTTCCCCGCAAGTGTCCTCCTTCATCTTTCTCAGTTGGTTCTCACGAGCTCACAGTGTTTTTATTTAGTGATTTCACATTTCCCGTTGCTCTTTCTTATGCCTGCCCGACTCAACGTTTTGGCCCTGATATACAAAAATTCTCCATCTTTGTTCAAAATGCTGCCAGCAAACCCTCTGTAAAGGACTCATCGTCATTAACACTAAAGAAAAGACTTACAGTGGCCAAGGCCAAGCAAACCTTAAATATAGGACCCAAAGAAATCAGAAAGCTGAACTCCTGGTTTCCGTGGAATGTTCCAGGTGAAAGCACATTTCTTAAAACTTCAGTGCCCTTAAATTCAAACATCTGCAGCAGATATCTGTGAAGACTCTTTTTTCTTGTTCTAAAGATGCTAGCGTATTCAATGAAAAGCACTTTAAACTACAAAATAATTTTAATTTCATTCTCCAATTTGCTGTCACATGGTATGAAGGATAGAAACGTTCCTGGCTCTGAAGAATATTTTATTTTACTGCCTGGTTAAGAGATGGAAGTAGAACGCGAACCACTCAGTTCTTGCCCCCTCACTTTGATTATACTGTCAAATCATCGTGAAACATTTAGAGACAGGTTTAGGCACAGATACACAGTTAAATACATTTCAGACACATAAAAGGAAGAAAATTAGCCCCAGTTCATTAAGTTGATTGTAGCCCACATTTTCGCTGTCATTTTGGAGAGGACAGACTAAAAGGCTTGAATTGAATGTGGCAGAGGAAAAAAAGAGAGAGAGAATCTTTCTCACGGATAGGACAGTTTTGAGACATCAGCTGCAGGTCTAGAATACACTGTTTAGCAATTAACACAAATATTTACAGAGTGTCTGTAGCGAAATACATACAAGGACAGCTGGCTTCAGGAATCATGAATATTGAGACAGGAATCTCTTAGAGTGGAAGCAACAAAACAAAGAAGACAAAAGATTAAAAAGGGGGAAAGGTAAGGAGGTAGTCAAAGGGTTTAGAATGAGAGATTGATAACAGTGCTTCATTAGTCTTCATTGGGAGATTCTATTTCGTAGAAATCAACAGCAAAATATAATTTTTCTTAGAACCAGAGTACTCATTTCCTACATTGAGATATATTACTTCTCATCTGTCAAATATTTATTAAACAGCGACTACAAATAAGCACTGAATTAAAAGTAATACAATTATTTCAAAACAAGAAACTTTAAACACACTACTATCATTACAAGTGTGATTAAAATTTACATTGAACAAATTTATTTCAAACGAAAAAAGAAAAGTAAGCCCCAAGCTGTGCTGATTCTGAGAAATAGAAATGCTTCTTGATTGAACCAGGAGATCCTTCCTGCCTGAACAAGAGAGCTAGGCAGGCATCCCTATCGGGTACGTGATGAGCCAGACATGTCCTACACAAGTAGCAGCACTTGGCTCATTTAATTATCACCTTTCTCTTCTGATACTGGTAATCATAGTTCTCTTTACTCTAATCGCACCAGATAGCTTCCCTCTCTTCTCCTTTCTTCTTTCTCTTCAGGTAAAAACCAACTTGTTTAATGAGACATTTTTGCTTTGTAATACCAGGAACTTAAAGTAGCAACTGTTCTCTGTCTTGTAATGGGGACACACGCATGTGCCTTCATCTCAAAATTGTGGCCACGACTGCTTGATGGTCCGCTCTACTCTCTTGTCTTTCCATCCAACCTACTGAACATTTTCCCGTGTTTTAGTTGCTTGCAAACACCATTTTCATGGTATTGCCCTTCTCCAGAACTTTCAATGTACAAAAAGTTGAAATATGCTACAGTCTGTTACCATTATCCCTAAAGAAACCACCCTGTTCAATAAAGGTAATGTTTCTAGTATTCCACTTGCACAGATTTATGGAGCAGCCCAGTAGATGAAGACCCATCCTTGAGCGGGACACAACCTATGCCCTTGAACATCTTAACCTGGACATCTACTGCAGGATAAATAATCCCCTCCACTATAGGCTGGCACATACTTTTTCACCTGCCTGACATGCATTCACCCCTTTCCTGTTCTTCCGTCAAAGTAGAACTCAAGTAATGTGTCTGAATCACTCCAGCACCCACAGATTGTCACAGAACACTCTTAAAGTTCAATTTTTGATCCTAATTATAAAGAACTATAAAGGCACAAAGACTGACATCCTGAAAAAATTTAAGGATGCAGATACCTTTCTTTCTGAACTTGAAGTTGATAGTAATAAATTATATGGATGAAGCTAGAAACTTTCAAAAATTCTCCCAAGACAAATGCATAAGGATATATCAAGTGTACTGTAAGCATGTCATGAGCAACGTACACCTAAGTCACCTTTTGAAAAAGTGTGATCTAGTTTGCTAACTCCAGAGGAGAAGCTGTGGTTCTATGTATCTAACACACTTGCAGGTTGTGGTGGTGCTGCATTTTGAGTCACACTTCAGAACCAAGTTGAAGTGCGTCTGGGTCTCAGCAGTGCCCAGACAGCAGCTCAGGATGGACCAGTCAACCCCCTTGATGATGTCTCTTGGTATCATCAAGCTTTTAAGCTGAGACATCCGCTAAGCCTTCCCTGTCAATAGTACAAGCCCGTCTCTTCTTCTGTGGTCTCAAGGCTTCAGGAAAATATATAGCACTGCTCCTTGTTTGCACGAAAAAAAAAAAAAAAAAATAGGTACAACTTTCTCCCTGGAGGCAGGTATCAATCTTCCCAGAGAGAAGGCAAGCAGCAGCCTTACTCACCCAGCTATACCACTGCGGCCCACTCATCTCCATTTTTTGATTCTGTACACACTAAAAAATCTTCCAGTCTACATTTTGAATATCAAAAACAGTGACAAAGGCATCAAAATCAACATTTTCAGAAATTAACCAGAGGGTTGTAAGAAAATTGTTTATTCTTTAGCTCCAAATGTGGAGCTGAAACCTGCCTATGCTACTGCATCTTCCTCTTTCTAGCTCATTAATAGGATCCAATATCGGTAGCTGTAGAAGCAGGGAAGCTTTGAAAGCCAGGATCCAGCAGCTATTGTGAAGGAAGAGTGGCTCTGGATTTTGCCAAAACTCCCAGCCTCAGAGAATCACTGCTATCTAACTGTTCTGGAAACTCCTTGGAACGTCTTATTAACAGGGTATATTACAACTTTATTTGACCTAAGTCTGTTATTACTCAACAAAGAACTTCCTATTTCCATAGCACTTTTCAAAATAAAATAGAAATGATCTCACAGCCTACCTGCCTCAGGCAGAGATATCAGTTGGAGCAAGCTAGAAACTGACCAAAAAATATTAGAACCCAGAGAAGGAGATATCCATAGGAGGCTTTAAAAGCTCTGCCATGGGGCCCGGCGGGATGGCTCAGTGATCTAAAGCGCCTGCTTGGGAAAGCTTGGGCGGCTTCAGGGACCGCGGTTCGATCCCCGGCACCACATGCTGCGCCAGCCCTGCTCCTAGGGCAGGCTGAGCTGGCCATAAAAAATGAGTGAATAAACAAAGGTTCTGAAACAAGAAAAAAATATTTAAAAAATAAATAAAATAAAATAAATTCTTAAAAAAATAAAATGTTTAAAAAAAAAAAAAAAAAGCTCTGCCATATTTGGGAATCTAGACAGCCATACCTGTGTGCAAGGGTGGGTATGCTTCCTGTGAGGGTCTCAAAAGGCTCTAACCTCTCACGTTTGGCTGAACAAGCAGAAGCAATATCTAAGGCAGAACTGTCAACTGATGGAGCATTCAAGGCACACCCCAGCCACACCAATGGGCCCGCAGAAACAGATGGAAAATGAACTGGCCGGAGGGATGCAGGAAAAGTCAGACCAGTGAGCTAACCTGAGATGACAACAAGAATATACACTGTGCAGAATTTAAAAACTATAAGCAGCAACAACTGTAAACTGGGCGATTGGAATTTGATTGCCGGAAATGTTCCTTCGTTACTTGAAAAGTCCAGTCTTCGACAATGACAACGAGGCGCACAGTGAAGTAGGAAACTGTGATCCACCTGCATGGAGTACAACCCAAGCACAGCAGTCCCCGGAAAAGCCCAACAGGTTGGACTTTCCACCGCAAATGAGTTGTTTAAAGGACTAAGGAATTATAAATTTTAGAGAATAATGCCTCATCAAATAGATAACCAATAACAACAACATAGAAAGGTTTTTTAAGAGCCATGCAGAAACTCTAGAGGGCAAAACATCCTTGAATGAGATCGATAGCACAATTAAGCAGACAAAAGGATTAAGAAATCTGAAGACGGTCAATAGAAACTATCTAGTATGAGAAACAGAAAGGGAAAAATAAGAGAGAAGGAACCAATCCTGACTCAGGAGACCTTTGGGAGATGAGCGAGCATTCCAACACATGCACAACGTAAGCACCAGAAGAGGAGAGAGCAAAAGCCATGCTGATTATTGGAAGACATACTGGGTGAAATTTTCCCAACTGATGAAAAGTATTAGTTTATACATCTAAAAAGCTCAATGAGTTCTACGGTAGGATAAACCTCCATATCACAATTACACTGTCAAAAGCCAACACAAACTGATTAGATCAGAAACAACAATAACAAAAAGACACAGCACATGCAAATGGTCCTCAACAACTCTGAGAGCCAACTGCGCATAAAGCAGGAGGCCAGCACCAGCCGGAACCAGATGTTAAGAGAGCAGAAAGCAAAAGGACTGCTAACAAGAATTCCAAATCTAAAAATACTAGCCCTTGTGTCCCTCCAGGACCACAGCTGGTCCAGGGGATATGAACAAATGCTTAAATATTTCTACCTACACCAGGTGAACCAACGTCTAAGCCAACGATTCTCAACCTGTGGATCACGACCCTGGTAGGATTAGAATGACCAAAACACAGGGGTCACCTAAAGCCATTCGTATTCATAACTGTAGCAAAATTATAGTTTTGAAGTAGCCACCAAAATTATTTTTTTGTTTGGGGTCACCGCAACATGAGGAACTGTATTTCAGGATCAGGGCATTAGAAAAGTTGAGAACCACTGAAGCAATCAGCTTGTTTAAAATAAATGTTTTGTTTTGTTGAGATATGTGATGTTCAATTATAAATTGTCCCTGACAGATACCTTGAAGTAAGAAGTCAGAGCTCTGCTTTTATGGCTTTTCTTTTTTTTTTTTTTTTTTTGCCTACTATTGGTAGGATCTGTAAAATAATAATCCTATAGATGTTGAAGAACTTCACACAATGCTGAAGTTCCCTGCTGAACAGAACAGAGATGCATGTGAAAATGGAGGTGATCTAGATATTTATGATACAGTTAGTGTCAGATCAAGAAAAAAGAAAAACAAAGCACTTGGAAATCTCTACAGGTCAGCATAAGCCCTTCCACGTGAAGCTTCAGTGATTTGAAACATAAATTGAGGGAAATCCCAACAACATAAATACAGTCCTCTTTTTTTTTTTTTTTTTTTTTTTGCAGGACCTGGGTTCAAACTCACCACCTTGCACTTGCCAGGCAGGCACTTGTGCCATGGAGCTATCTCCCCAGCCCCCACATCGCTCCTAACATGCAGAAAAAGCAAAATACGAATTAGATGCTATATATGGACAAAATATTTTTACAAGTTTTGTGAGACACATTTATGCTTGGGGCATAGCAATATTACTTGTGATGATGTGGCAAATATTTTGCAAAGCCAACTAATAAAGACCCTCATTAATGTTAATGACATTTTGCTTCTATTTTCAGCAATATTCATGTTTCTGTAAGTTTCAACTGTGTGTTCTTTATATTTTATATTTCTTTGTTTAGTGACTTTGTGATGTAACTGAAAATAATTTAAAATCATTATTTTATTATATAAATACAATAAATGCAAATTTGCATTTTTTAAAAAGTATTTTTGCACTTAAGCTCATATGGTAATGAATGCTTAGATACAGTAACCAACACTGTAAATTT
Organism: Myocastor coypus; assembly: GCA_004027025.1. Classification (NCBI taxonomy): domain Eukaryota; kingdom Metazoa; phylum Chordata; class Mammalia; order Rodentia; family Myocastoridae; genus Myocastor; species Myocastor coypus. The sequence continues at coordinate 2,143 of PVJA010036207.1, read as the reverse complement.
TTTTATTGTTAAGTCTACAGAGTTAATGAGATGTTAAGAAAGTCCCAGACATCTAAACACTTGGAGAAAGTACAAGTAAATCTATCCTATAAGAAATTCCCAAGTATTTCTCCTGGATAAAACCAAAGAATGTAGAGTCAGGGAGATAGCTCAGTGGAATAAGTGTTTGCCTGGCAAGTGCAAGGTCCTGTGTTTGATCCCTGGCATCACCAAAAGAAAAAAGAAAAGAAAAAAAGAAGCTGAGCATGGTGGTGCACATCTGTGATCCCAGCACTTGGGAGGCTGAGGCAGGAGGATTGGTGTGAGTTCGAGACCAGCCTGCCCTACAAAAGTCAGCTGAAGGCCAGCCTACACTGCATAATGGGACCCTAAAAGAACATAATAAAATGAGGACTACGGGTAAAAGTAACCACACAGGCAAATAAAAAAGACAGTACTTATTTATCTTTGCTTATAACTTTTCTTCTATCACATATAAGTAGAAACTATATAAAAATAATTATAAGATTTTATTTGGAGCCAGGGAGACAGCTCAACAATATAAGCACCTGCCTAGCCAGTGTAAGGTCCTGAGTTAGATTCCCAGTACCTAAAACAAATAAACAAACAAACAAAAATTTATTGATCTTCTTCTAGTGTAAAAAGAGGTAATTTGTATAACAATACAAGTCCAAAAGAGAGGAAACTGTGACATACGAGGAATTTTTTAAACAGAAAACTTTGCTTCAAAATACCAAGTATAAGGGCCAGCCAGATAGCTCAGCAGATTAAAATACCTGCTAAGGCAGACACAGGGGCTAGGGGTTCGATCCTCGGCCTGTCATGTCAGCCCTGCTACCAGGGTACGCTGAGACAGCGATTGAGACTGGGCATGGTGGCATGCCCCTGGAATCCCAGTGCTTGAGAGGCTGAAAAACAGGAAGGATCATTACAAGTCAGATCTGGGTAGTGAAAACCTCTAGATCCTGTACTAAATGCAAAATAAATAAATAAATAAATAAATAAATAAATAAATAAATAAATAAATAAATAAAATACCAAGTTTAATCCTCAGAGAAACCCCTACTAAAATAAATCAAAAATGTAAAATGGATGATGAAAGGCTGACTACTTTCCCTCTTCTCTCAGGAAAAAGACAAGGACCTCGTCTCTCATCATTTCTCTTCAAAAGAGCACGCAGGTGTACTGAAATGGCTGAATGTTCCCTAGCAGTTCGAAGGAAGCCCTGAGGCATGCAACAATACAGATGAACTCTGAAACTGTGAAAGGAGCCAGTCACCAAAGATCTTGTGTTATCCCGTCCCAGTCAAAGATCTTGTGTTATCCCGTCCCATTTGGAAGCTCCAGAGCATGGAATCCTCAAAGAGAAATGTCATCAGTGTTGCCTGGGGCTGCGCGGAACAGGAAGTGAAGCAGAGTGACTACCACGGGATACAGCGTTTCGTGGCGGGTGATAACAATGGTCCAAGTAGTGACGTGAATATCTTAAAATCTAATGAACTATGTGTTTTAAAAGGATAAATTTGACTCCATGTAAATTGCATCTCTAAAAAACTCTTTTTTTCTTAATAAGTCCAATTTTTTGTTTAAGATCATGCTGAGGTGCCATCCTATCTAAATCCTATTTCTTAAAAGGTAATTATTTTGACATTGTTAGTCATCAGTTTTTGGTTAGCTCAGCTAAGAACTCAATCACCTACTTCCCTAAGGAGAGGAGATAAAAGTCCTCTCCTGAACTTTGAAGAATTAAAGGGAGAACGTAAAGTGACCGATCAAAAATAGCCTCACCCGTCAGTCAGCTAAAGATATACTCCAGTGAAGAAATTATCCTGAGAGACCAGTCACAGTTTTTAAATTCACTGTCACCATGAACCACACATCTGAGCTGTTTTAAATTTTTGAGCCCCCCTCCCTCTGTTTGATAACTTCTGTATTAACTTTAGACATGCAATGGCATTTTAAATCTAGAATACAGAAAAAGTGCAAAAACATTCGGGTCCCGGGCCCGGCAGGATGGCTCAGTGGTCTAAAGTGCCTGCTTAGGAAAGCTTAGGCGGCAGCAGGGACCGCGGTTCAATCCCCGGCACCACATGCTGTGCCAGTGAGCTGGCCATAAAAATAAAGAAATAAACAACAACAACAA
>PVJA010036206.1:0-21268 GCA_004027025.1 Myocastor coypus | reverse complement strand
TATACAGGCTTATTATTTAAGTTCAAATTGATGAGCAGAGAATTTCAACTTCTAAACACTTTTACACTTAGGCAAACTTCACAATAAATTATTCACTGAAGTCAAGCAAGTCACTTAGCTACTTTTTCAAAACAGAGTGAAAACTGAACATTTATATTATAAAAGTCAGCTATAAAATAGAATTCATAAAATGATGCTATCATTATATTGCTAATACCTTTTAGAAATTGAACTATTACATGAAATGCTTATTTCTATTATAATTAACACACTAAATCCTGTCTTTGCCATAATTCTCTCCAGTATTGTTTTTAGAAATCCACAGTATACTTATAATAAAGAAGAAAGAGCTAAGTCATTATGTGGCTACCTGAACAAAAGCTTCACAGCCTATTTGGAAATCACTTGATAAAAGCTTTTAAGGACACTCCTACATACATTACAGATAGTGGTTAGAGTATTTCTTGTGAATTTTTTTATGTTTACTGTTAGCAGCTTTTAGAGAAGTGGAACATTTTTCTTGATGATTTGCAAGCTATCAGAATAATGAAAACTAAGGTATTTTGAACTAACAATCAAAGGATTCTATCTAAAATACTTTGGACAGAAAAATGATTTCTACAAAAAAAGAAAAATATCACCACTTCTGTTATGTATGATGGTGGTTGATCTTAGCTCTCATACAAAAACTTAGTATGGCAAAAATATAAACTCATCTCATACTGGTGAAAGTGAAATCTTGTCTTTGTAGAATTCATGCTGGTCAGTGCTGGGGAGATAGGTCCGTGGTGCAAGTGCTTACCTGGCAAGTATGAGGTCCTGAGTTTGATCCTTTGTACCAAGAAAAAAAAAAAAAAGCTTAGCAACAACAACAAACAAAAGAATTGATGTTGAGTACTGAGATGCTCATGGTTAGGATTTGCTTCCAGGAAGTGGTTGCCACTGCAGATGGCCACAAACATTTCCTTTTCCTCAGGAAGAACAACAACAAAAAAAATAATTTATGTTTCCATTTGTTTCATCTTAACTGCCAAAAATTGAAAATGAAGTTCAACTCCAAAGTTCTATCATCTTTTCTGGTGCCTAGGAACATTTATTTTTGTGGAACACTTTGATTTTCTTAAATTATAGCTCACATTAAAAATCTATGCTCTACTTTTTAGGTAGGTATGATCAATTTCTAGAAAAGAATTAATCTATATTGAATTAGAAAAAATATTAGCTAACCTAGTAGTCTTTTATGAATTTGCAAGTCATCAATGAATTGCTCTCGAAGGCAGAGCCAACCAAGCACAGCCCTTAGCTATAGGAGGGGCTCAGTAAATGTTAGCCAAGAGAGATAAGGTTACCTAAGGCCATTCTGAATCCATTTGCTAAGCTTCTCTATCTTCCATTTAGAGGTAAAATAATCTGTAGTACATTTGTACCCTCAGACTTCACTATTAAGGCCAGGTAGAAGCTGGAGAAGCTGTGAGGGAGAATAAAGCCTTATCTCCTTCTCCTTAAAAAAAAAAAAAAAAAAAAAAAAAAAAAAAAAAAAAAAAAAAAAAAAAAAAAAAAAAAAAAAAAAAAAAAAAAAAAAAAAAAAAAAAAAAAAAAAAAAAAAAAAAAAAAAAAAAAAAAAAAAAAAAAAAAAAAAAAAAAAAAAAAAAAGATTTTGGAAACTTTAAATTTAAAATAGACTGCTCTGAAGGACCAACCAGAAAACTCAGTGGACTAAATTGCCTGCTTAGGCAAAGTGCAGCCGCTGGGGTTCAACATGCAGCATGCAGTGCTGGTCCTGCTCTGGGAGTGCGCTGAGATGGTGATTAAGGATGGACATGATAGCTTAGGAGGCTGGAAACAGGAGAATCATTACAAGTCTGATCTAGGTATTCAGACTCTGTAAACCCTGTACCAAATTAAAAAAAAAATAGACTTCTCTGTTGTGATTGAATTTGGGGTCAGGGCCTTAAAACAACCTACTGCTGTGAATGGGAATGCATTATACTTTTGAAATTTAGACTACAGTGTACTACTTGCTCAACTTCAAAACCTATCAACCACATTTAATCCACAATGCTCACCTGATTTTCATTCAGGGAACTCTTCAAAGTACTTTTAATAAAAACAGTAGGTGATCACAGGTCCTGTATCAAAATACTGTAGTGCAGAATTCATGATTTGTCTTGTGAGTTGGGCCCATGTTAAAGTGGCTTCTAACTCCACTGATCCGACTCATAAGAGGCTCAATACCTTTCTTCTTTTTACTACCCATGTCCATAACTGTCTGCTTTTACTGATTTTTTAAACTGTTTTTTTTTTCTTTTTTCTTTTTCGGAACTGGGGATTGAACTCAGGACCTTGCACTTGCCAGGCAGGCACTTGTGCCCCTGAGCTATCTCCCCAGCTCTTGATTTTTTAAATCTAATAAACACTTACTTGGTTTTACGGTAACCTCAGATAAAGTACGTGTGTAGCCAGCCCTACATCCCTATTTGCCTTCCTCTCCTATTTTTAGATCTTACCTGAGCACCAAGTCTTTTCTCCCTAATGCACACACTCACACAAAACTCATTCTCAACAGACCTGGAAAACCTTAGGTAGAGCCTTTAATCTGTACCCATAGCTCATGCCTGTGAATTAGCAATTGTACACACATGTCCGTTAGTGGAGGAAGAACCTGGCCTCCTGTTCATTAGACATTTCTAAGGAGAGATGAATTTTCAGATTCTCAGTTTATATGACATTGAAATCAGGATGATGACTTTCTCTCTTTCTCTCTGGGTGTTAATTATTCATTGAAAAGCTTTTTAAAGGCACAGTTTAATATTTCTTTATTGAGTCACTGTTAATAAAATTGCAAGTAGTAACCTCTTTCTCCTCCTCGTCCTCCTTCTTTTGGTACCAGGGATCGAACTCATAAACCTGACCTTTCCAGGCAGACACTTACATTACCAAGCTGTCTTCTCCCTAGCCCCCATGTCTAAATCACTTTGAAGCCATTTTCTGTAAATAGGAACAGACACCAGTCCTCGTACACTGAGGCACCATCATAAGCCCCTGTAAACAGGCCTTGGCCCAGCTGTTTGTGGTCCGCTTATGCCTGGATGGTGTTGACCAATGCGCTCTATCTCTCAGCACCTGCCCAGCCCAAGGCAGAGAGAGGGCGCAGAAGTACAGAGAAAACAAGCCAGGACTTTGGCCCAGAATTTTCTGTCCTGATTTTCCCACATGTAGCGTTACTCTACCTAAGAGAAACTGTATAGAAAACAGCCAAGTTTGGTGACAGAGCAGTCTTCATGTATAGCAAATCTAAAATTTCATTAAGTGTTGTTTGGGATGCCACTAATGTTATTACAGTAATACAAACATCAAAGGAAATCAGATCACACACTTGGGGAAATCATTCCCTGCTGGAAATTCTGTTAGCTGACTTCAATTATGCTGTGATTTTGCTCATTGAGAAGGCTGTCAGCCTCATTATCTCGTCTCCAAATCTCCTGTTTAATGAATGTGCATACATTTGAAATCCATCAAGTTGAGTAAAATAAAACTTTAATCTTTTGCTTGTTTGGATTCATTTGGTAACAGAATCAAAATTATTCTGATTGTGAAAACTGCATCTTGGACAGTAGTCAGAAAATAAACAAAAAGGACTGAATCAGAAAGAGAGCTCTGTGATACAAAGGCTTGAAAGGTTCCCAAGTAGCTGTTTTTCAATGACTGTTTTTTTTTTTTTAAACAACACAATTTAAGATTTGTCAAATTCTCTTCTTACTCTCTGTAAGAAACCCATGCACATAGATGCATTACATATATGGCCTTTCCTTTTTTTATTTCCACTTTTATCATGATAAATGTTAAACATTTGTTAAAATATCACCAGTGGATCTCTTCAGGTCAAATAATTGATACTAAAGGAGGCTTCCATGGTGCAAAAGAGATAAAATTTCCAGAAATGAACATGTGAACACAAAGGAAGGTAAAGACAATCAAGGGTTTCTTTTAGTGACTGGTCTGAATCAAGGGTTTTTTTATTTGCATGCATACCACTTCTGTAAGCATGAAATATTTTAAGTGATGAGTAACTTTGATTATATTTGCAGCCTGATTAAGAAATAAAAATACTCTTGAACTAAAAAAAAAGAAAGAAAAGTAGAGCATTTACCATAATAAGTACATGCCTATCATCTTTAAAAATCATTGTTATCATCATTGCTTATATATGTCATAATTAAAATGATTTTAAAACTAATTTGGACTCCATGACATTTCAATCCTGAGTTCCTCAGTAAGCATCACTGAAAAATAAGTATATTTTCCTAAACCTTGTTTTACCATCATACCTTATGTAAGCAGCAATTATGCCTTATTAGTAATTAATTTTCAGCAAATAATCAATTTCTCTCAATTGCTCTAAAAGAAGTCATTAAGAACTGATTTATTCAACCCAGAAAACACATGTATTCTTAAATATCATGAGCCTAAACTCAACTTAAGTGTGCTTGTGGGGATCTCTATAAATCTTTAAAATCTTAGTTTAGTGGCGCACGCCTGTAATCCCAGCACTCGGGAGGCTGAGGCAGGAGGATCGGTGCGAGTTCGAGACCAGCCTGGGCTCCAAAAGTGAGCTCAAGGCCAGTCTGAACTGCATAGTGAGACCCTGTCTCAAAAAGACAAAAAAAAAAAAAATCTTAGTTTATAAGCACATTCATGTATTAGGAAGTATTTCCATCCCTTGTACGGAGTTGGTATGTGAACACAGCACACCTTGATCCTCAGCTCCTCTCCTCATACCCTTTCCTCTCTCCTTCCTTCCTCCATACTTCTCTTGATCCTCTTTCCTTTTTTGTACATGTTCACAGCCCATAATGTCTCCATTCCTTGTGTGAGGTGGTCCACACATGTGACACTCCCCAGTTCCTTTATCTTTCACCAGTTCCTTTCCTTGTCTCCTCCATCTCTCAGTCCTCTTCTCCTCTGAGAGAGATCTCTCTTCTCACTTCCTATTCTTGATCTTTTATTCTACTCTTTGTTTTTACTCTGAGCTTTATACATAAGAAAAACTAGGTGATATTTAAGCTTGTGTGTTTGGTTTATTTCCCTTAACATTACTATCTCAAGGCACACCCGTTTTCCTAGATAAAGTTTAACTTATTCATGCCTGAAGAGTATTTGATTGTTTATAAACATATTTTCTTTATCCGTTTATCCATTGATGGACATGCCAGCAGCTTCCAAGAGTTAGCTATTATGAATGGGGCTGCTGTTAACGTGGGCATGCACATAACCCTGTCTTTAACTCTTGGGAGTTACCGAGAAGGGCACTAGCTGGGTCAAATGTAGTTTCTAGTTTTAGTCTTTTTTGAGAAATTTCTATACTAATGTCTGTAGCAGTTGTACCACAATACTGTGAAAGAGTTCCTTTAATCCCATAGTCTCTCCAGCATTTGTTAGTGTTTGGTTTCTTGATGATGGCCATTCTTTCTAGGATAGGATGGAATTTCAGATGCACTTCTAGCCACCAGTTGTACTTTAAAGTGCAGCCAAAGAATCAAATCCACCTTATTATATTTTAGGCATGAGATTGGTTGTATCAAAAATGCTAGTTTTTAGCCTTTAATTAAAAATGTTCTTTCGTTCTTTTAATCTCTATAAAACAAGTTCTACAGGCAGCCCAGGATAAGCAGAAATGGATTCTATTGCATAATAAACAAGGAAACATTTATTTTTCAAAGTATTGACTAAAGTATAGAAAAAAATGCCAAGAGTGAAATGGATTAAATATTAAAACATAATACATAACCTGAGTCTCTCTAGTGCAGTGGTTCTCAGCCTTTTTAATGCCGTGACCCCGCAATACAGTTCCTCATGTTGCGGTGACCCCAAACCAAAAAATATGTTGAGAAATATTTATTACTAATTCCAATAAATAACATTTCACCATGGCATAGCATGGGTTTAAATATGAGTTTTCCGATGGCTTTAGGCGACCCTTGTGTTTTGGTCGTGCAACCCCCGCCTGGGTCGTGACCCACAGTTTGAGAACCACTGCGCTAGTGTATACATTGGTCAGAAATACTGATCAGAAAATGACTTAATTCAGTCTTTTGTAGGCCCTGATTTCAATTAGCAAGCACAGCAAAGGCCTGCCACTGACTCCTGCACATGGCCTCTCTGTATTTCTCTGAGGACTTATCAAGGGTGCCCTGACACTAGGTGGCACCTCAGATCTGTGGGGTAAATGTCTATACCTCTTGCCCTCTGGGGTTGGACAAGGAGAAAAAGAATCAATCCTCTGTTGTTACCCCGCAGACCCCTCTTAGTGACCTCATAGTAGGAGAATATAGACAGCTTATCTGGGAGAAGAAATCAGGATTGCAGCACTGCAGTTCCTGGTGTGGAACAGCTCCTCTAGCCAGGCCTAGGAACGTGCTGTGCACGTGACCACTCCTCACCCACAGTAACTAAGTCCACATTTTGGATCCACCAACTCTGTCAACAGTTTTGAATCCTCCAAGTATGTATGTAACCCAATTTTACAAATGACACTTAACCAGAATATCCAAGTTGTGGTTTAAGCCATTGGGAATTTTTTCAATTTACTTGTAATAATCAAGTAAAGATACTTGCTATAATTCAGAAAAAAGGATTTGTCACTAATCTGTACAAAATAAGTATTTCTTCAAGGAAAGCTATTTCAGCTTTTTTTCTTTTATAAGTGAGCAGTTTTAATATCATTTCTATAATAATATAATTTTCCTTGGCACAAAAGCATAGCAGTATCTATATGGGCACTGGTACAGAAAAACATGCACCAAAGACTATTTGGAGGTATCCAAAATAATTTATATTTGTGGGAAATTTAATCCCTTTATGACCTTTCATGCAACACTTATTTTCTGTTATAAATAAGGGATTGGTTTTTATTGTAACAGTCTGTAGTTTTATATGGGAGGAATACAAGATGGTTCTAATAGAGATTACTATAAATACCTTTTAAAAGATAATGGAGAAAAAATGGCCAGGTTGGCTGTCAGGTTCTCCTAATTATAAGCAAACTAAACACAATGGCTAGAAATTATTTCAGTTTAAAGCATTTTTAAATAAGAAAAATCTTATTTTCAGTATTGTCTTGATATTTTCTATGAGTCCTGATAAAATGAGAAAAATAAGAGCAATATCTTTAAAGTCAAATTTATTAAATTTAAAGAACTAATCTGCAGTAAGGAATTGTCTTTTTATTTTTTATGTTGGTGTAGTTTTTCCAGTATCAACATTTTCAGCCTTTCATGGAAAAATGATAATAACTCAGCATTGGCCTCGGCCAAATTTATTGTAAAAATTTCATAATCCTATCTAATGCAATTTTCATGGGAAAAAGAACATATTCATACTCATGCTTTGTTAATGTATAGCAATACCAGCTCAGAAGCTAGAGTACCTAGATATTAATCTTATTTTTGTTCAGTAATGGTATCTCTACTTCACCTGGGCTGGAGGAGCCACTTGCACTTGGTTGGTTTGAACATGTGACAGAATTAAAGCCAATAAGATATAAGGAAAACTTAGTGGGATGAGCATCTTTTTAAGAAGAGTTTATTTTCCCCTATGGTGACACACAGGAAAAAAATTCACTTTTTTTTGTTGTTGTTCTGCTGGACATTGCTACCTCTGCAGGTAACTGTGTCACCATCCATGGAAGTATGATGAAAACTGAAACAAAAGTAAAGGCAGTGCATGGAGGTTAACAGCACACACACACAAAAAAAGGGATTTGAGTCTTTGATGATGTGGCCAGGCTTGGAGCTGTCATGCTACATATGAAGCAATTATGTGACGAGACCATTCTTTTCTTCAAACCTACCAAGTCTAAACTCTTTTTTTCTTTTACTTATAGCCAAAACATTTTGACTGATAATCCATGTTTTTGTTACCTGAGCAAGGGTGCTTGTAATCTCCTTGGTTGGCCATAGTTCTGTCCTACCTCATGCACACCTAAGTTAGTTCTTGGGTTCTCCACCACCTTAGACCCTCTCGCCACATGATTTTACTCCATAAAAGTCTCTGGAAGAGATAGCTTCCCAGGGAACCCCACTCAGCCCCGTGCCCCCTCCCAGTCCCTCTATTAGACAGGAGCTTTCTTTCCATCAATAAATATATTCTGCTCATAAAAATAAAAAAATAAAAATTAAAAATAAGAAAGACAAACTACAGGATAGAAACACTGAGTGTCAACAATGAAGATAACTTTATTGTAGCAAATAACAGGAAAAAACTAACATAAGAGAAGTATATCCTAGGGAAGTAATTATTATTTTTTAGTTGTGTTTCCTAATCACACCAAACAATGTATTATGAGTCATATCCACTATGATTTCTTTCCGTTTAGTTTAGAAAATCCTTTGGCTTAATGCTAACATGTCTTAATGTTTAATAAAACAATGTATCATTTAATGATGAGGATATGCTCTGAGACATGTGTTTTTAGGTGATTTTGTTATTGTGTAAACATCATAGAGTATACTTAAATAAACTAGGGTGGCTATAATAGTACCAGGCAATGTAATATCATAGCATTACCATCATTATAGTCTGCTATTCATGAAAACCTCTAATGTGACCCATAGCTATACTTTCCAGACTAACTTTTCAACGAAAGAGAAAACATGTCTCAAGCTCAAAACCATAGTCAATGATATTTAGCTAAAATTCAGCAATACCATTTTGCTTTAGTTGAACTTACTTCCAGGATACATTTTGTTAGTGGTAAATTATGGTGTTTTCTCTTTATGGTAATAAATTCCTATTGAAAGTAAGATTTAATTGAAGATCAATGTTAAGTAAATATTAGTGCAGTTGATGCATAGAGATGCCAAAAATTATGAAGTGGCTCGGGTTGCCCGATATGCAGAGGCTAATGAACTACATGGACAAAGAAGCTACACATTCCACCGCCAGCTCACTGCAGTGCTGCTTTGCAGTGAGCGTATTCATGAGACTCTTCTCATCTTTCATCTCAGATGGATTTTCCAAGATCAATTAGACATGGCTGCATCTTTATCTGGGTCCTCATTGATCAGTCTCTCTAGATTTTGATGCTTCTGTAGAGAACGGATATATCATGCTCTTGTTGTTTTCAGTATCTTCCTGGCCTTGAACTTCCAGTCTGTATTACTTCCATAGCATTATTAATTCTGAGCCCTTTGAGAGCACTGTGTCCCTCCCCTCCAGCTCTGTGCAGAGTTCCGCAGGTCCTTTACCTGCCTGCTCAACAGCTCCTTCCACTTCTCAGTTCTGACCTCACTGCAGTGGAATGCATCCTCTGCCACCTGTGCCCCTTCAGCACAGATGACGGCCCATCTCACATCTGCCTGTGGGTTGGGTGCATGGGTGCTCTTTCAGAACAAGGAGTCCATTGCAATTGTTTTCATCTTATTAGCGGATGCCTATCTATTCACTCACCCTAAACTAGAATCTATTAATTAATTGAAATTAGTCTAAAATCAGATGGTGATCATTTGTATTTTAAAAATACTATTTTGTCATTTCACAATAGTTTATATCAATTTTTCCTCAAGTTTTTCTTTAAGAAAATGAATGTCTACTAGTGGTAAGTATCTGAAGCATTATACAATAAAGGGACAGTATTCTTTTTTTAAAAAATAAATATCTAAAAGAATACAATAAAAAGTTTGCTGATTATTTATATATTTATTTTATATATTTAATACAGGGCCTACAGGGCCTACAGGGTCTCACTACACAGATCAGACTTATAGTGATCCTCCTGTTTTCAGCTTCCCAAGCACTGGGATTTCAGGTGTGTGCCACCATGCCCAGTTTCCGGGGTCAGCATGGCATGTGGTACCAGTGATTGAACCTGGGTTGCTGTGTTTGCTGGGCAGATGTTTAGACCACTGTCTTAGTTACTTTTACTTGTTGCTGGGACAAACATCTGATACTCAAAATGAAAGAAAGTTTTATTTATCTCAATTTGTGGAAGTTTCAGTCCATATTTGGCTGGCCCAAGGCTGTGTGGAATAGAGCAGAGAGCATCCAGTTCATGGTGGCGGAACAGCAACAAAATGGTGACAGAGGCAGCCCACCAAACAGGGCAGCAGAGCAACAACTACAGCTTGAGTCTGTCTCTATCGCTCTTTATATTACATTCAGGCTCTCTGCCTTAGGACAGCCACCCTAGACCACACCCATAGTCTCAGCCTTACTCAGACTGATAGTCCCATCAGTACTAAAACACAATCCCAGGGATCATGAATCAAGTCTCAATAGATATAAGCCACGCCCCATGATTGCATGAGGCTTTGGGGGGACAACTAGACATAAACCATAACAACCACCAAACTATCCCCCAGCCCAGTTTTATTGTTTTTTAAATCGAGTCAGATGGCATTTTATACCAACAGTGTATTTGATTATTTTTTTCTTGTTAAATATGTGTGGAAACTCCTCTAAAGTAAAAGATATTAATATTACAAGAGGCCAGTACTTATCAGAGGAGAAATTCAGAGAGACCACCTAGTACAGTGTTCTTCATTGGTTGTTCAGTTGAGATGGGAGTCTTCATGTTGCCCATGGTGGTTTGAGTTCCTGGGCTTAAGTGATTCTCCTGTCTCAAGCTCTCAAGTATCTGGGACTACAAGTGCTCACCACCGTACTTGGCAGTAAAAACTATTTTGAGAGGGAACAATAGCTCAACTTGATTTGTGGAAAAAAAATGTCAAAGTAATGGATATTCATAGGTCACAATTTGATGGGTGATTAGAGAAAAACTGTAGGAAGTTCATAATAAACACCCAATACCCTGCTGGAATTAAACTATAGAAGAGGGCTTCACTGAAGCCCAACCTGGCAGGTTTTATTCCTGGACACCTTGCCAGCACTACAGGATTCCCACAGTGATGACATTAAAGTGAGAAAACTGCATGAAAATGAGGTGAATACTAATTAGAGGTAAGGCCATACATTGTCTGCTTTGGAGAAACATTTGGTAGGGGTTGACAGGAAATCGCAAGAGATAAAGGAAGCAGCATTTTAGCTTTCTGTCAGTGTAACTGAAGGTCATAGACTATGAAACTAATTAAAAGTAGACGTTTATTTTGTTCATGGTTCTGGAAATTGGTACTGGTGAGGTTCTAAGACTCATCACCTAGAGAGATAGAGCAGGTATCCTAGCTCAGGTCTCTTTCTCTTTTTATAAAAGTCATTATGGTCACCAAGGGGGTGCCACTGTCATAACCCCAACTAATCGTAATTACTTCCCAATGGTACAACGTGCAAATATCATTAACATTTACACTTTAGGATTAATCTTCTAGCACATGAGTTTTGGAAGATACATTCAAACGATAGCATTATTACAAAAAGGATTTTAGTTATTAACAGGTAAATTACAAATTAACTCTTAGAAGAACTTGGAGAAAGCACCTACCTGTCATAGATAACGGAGGTTATGGTTGCTTATTTCTAGCCACTGGAACCACTGACTAGAGTGAACTTCCAATATCAAAGTAAGGAAGCTCAGCTGGTAATTTTATCTGGATTTAATGCAGTTATAGCTTGAAAGTTAGATGATTGTACCTATTCAGGAAATTTGGAAATTTCCATAAAAAGAGCAGAAAAAGTAGGAACGAGAGTCATAGATCAGCAATTAAGATGTATGCTAACATAAGGATATAATACAATCTATCATTTGTTGTTTGACAGAGTCATCAAGTTGAATTACCTCCCAAAATCTAAAAGTGGAAGGAAAACAAGTATGATGCGTCATATTCAGTATCTTGAAAAATGTATTGAACACCTCTTAGAAGAGATAATTAATGCAAGCTCTTGGAACAATACCTGGGATATAGAAGAACTCATATTGGTTTAGGCATTAGTCTTGCTTACTCTCACCAAAGGTAAAGCAATGGCTAGATACTGTGGCAAGAGACAAGGCAGAAAGACATAGGCTTGCTGTCTTGGAGACATAAACCAAGTTTTATATTTTGGGTTCTCTGGAAGACAATTCTATTATTTTTGCTACTTGTACACAGTGGAGTCCACAAAGCATTGTGTTTAACATCTACCTACTTTGTTCCTAGCATCCATCACTGTAAATATAGCAGAGGGAAGATATCAGGGCTTTAGCCATGCTTTGTACAACACACACACACACATACACATGCACACACACAATACATACACACATCCTTCTTGCTATTGTTAATCACAAGACTTTCAGAAGATAAACATATTTTTGTCCTGCATGATACTCAGTTTTTATACATTTGAATAATATAAATATAGTATGGGGAAAGAACTGTTAAATTTATTATTCAGTGCATGATTCACATATAATTTTAATTCTCAAGAGAGCAAGGAGTTACTTTCTTCACTAAAGTGAATCCAAGTTTTTTTTAGCTGAGGTTAACAATTTCAAAGCTATTTCTCAGATATGCCTCAATATAGGAGCACTTAAAATTTTTGACCTTTCTCACGTAAATGCTTAGGAATATAACATGGTTTTAAAGCTAACTTAACACCAAGACATTATTTTTTCATGCATAACACACTTAAGGAGTAAAGTTCTCTGTTTCACAATATTGACCAAAATGTGGGAGGGCTCCATGGAGATTGAGTCGTGACAATAGCAAAGAGGCTCCTTAATGTAGGCTTTTGTGAGGCTAACAAAATGAATGGGTAACAGTGAAACCAATGGAAAACAGACAAATTCTACCATATAGTCCATTTGCATCAAAACACTCATAATAAAAATGACTATTGTACTGTGAAATTGCCCTGAAAGCGCGGTGTGAGAACACAGCACTTGTCTTAGCATGCATTCAGTTTGAGAGATAATCTTGAGAAGGGACACAAGAGGAGACAGGGAAGAATGGAAACAAATGTAAATAGCATCATTACAGAGGTCTCCACTACAAGCAGTGAGAAACTTCATTCCGCTAGGAAGTCCATGGACCGTCTTTGAGAATTGTCCATTCAAGGAGACCGGAACCTGGAACATTGACTAACTGGCTGTGTGCCCTCTTGTTTGGGGGTGACCTTCAAGGTCAGACAAGGTCCTGGGGCAGAATGTGATCATTAGAAGGAACCGTCTGCCATAATTGCCACTTGACATCAGAAACAGGCTGGGAAATTGGAAACAGGTACCACAAAAGTCACCTCAAGGGTTCTGCCAGCAGTTGGTGACATCTTACAAAACAGTGGCGACACCCACTGGACAATAGAGCTGGAACCAAAATTTGACTTCTTATCTGATATGTGTTTCTTTTTCTTCTATGTCCCAGAGAATTCACAACCAGATATTTACCTATATTAAACCTCTGGGCTCAGTGTAATTTGTGGCATTGCTCAGTGTGGTATTTTTGGGTTCCTTTTGGCTTTCCATTAACTGATGTCACCCTCAGTATTCAGTTTCTCTTCAAATGTTCTGTGAAGTGCTAGTATGCTACATGGATGATAACTAAATCATAGGCAGAACTCCAACAGTTTCTCTAATAAGAGACTATTTTCTGAGTAATACAACTGTATTTTTTATGGTTTGTTTTCTGTAACTACTTTATTGCTCTGTCTGAAACAAGTAGGTATGCTATGGTTTGTGTCTAGTTGTCCCCACAAAGCCTCAGGCAGTCATGGGGGAGACTTCTAGAATTTATGATTAACTCATGATCCACTGGGATTGTGGGTGTGTACTGCTAGGATTATGAGTGTGAGTACTACATCCGGCTGGAGGTGAAGAGCCTGAGTGCAACATAAGGGAGACAGACGTGTTCTGTTTTGCTCTTGTTGCTGCTATTCCTCCCATTTAGCTCTAGATGTTTTTTGCTGCCATGGACTACTTCTGCCATGTGCCACTCTGCCTTGGAGCCAGCTGATCATGGACTGAAACTGCTGCCAACTGTGAGATAAATAAACCTTTCCTTCGTTAGTTTTGGGTTCTGGATATTTTGTCCCAGCAACAAGAGAAAAGTAACTGAGATAGGATGGGATGGGGTTAAATCCCTTTAGGTGAGAAAGTTCACTTTTTTGGAGAGACTTAAGCCAAAAATGGATTTTCTACTCTAGAAGCGCTCAAACAATGCTCTGTGCCCTAGTAAGACCCACAGGTGTACAAATATTACTGTTTTATCATTCCATGTCCACAATTGTAGAGATCACAGTTTCATCAAAGCTAATGTGAACAATTTCAAGTAGGAAAGATCTTCATGAACCTCATAGGATTTAATTGCCATCATCCTTAGCGTCCAAGTTGTCTTGAAATTAGGCCCACAACTTTGATTTTTAGACAATGTTAATGCCAGTGATTCTCTATAGGAAATGATTTCAATCTCCATCTAAGAAACATATGACAATATTGGGAGACATTTTTTGGCAGTTATAACTTTTCAGGGAGGCTACTGGCATGTAGCTGAGAGAGGTTGTGGATGTTGCAGAGCATTCTACAAAGCCCAGAACAGCTGCACAAGTGCTGTCAGCTCCAAATGTCACTGCTACCAATGTCAAGAAGTCCTGTTTTAAGGCCAGGGATATAGTTCAGTGGCTTAAGTGCCTTCCTGCTGAGTGCAAAGTCCTGAGTTTAATCCCTGATATCACGCACACACACACACACAATAATAATAATGATAATAATAATAATAATAATAATAATAATAATAATAGTAAAAGTAATAAAATAATCCTATTCTAGCAACACTGAAATCTTGCTGCTATTGACTTTAAAAGATGAACACAGATATCCTTTAGGAGCTTATGCATGCAAATATTCCCTTTCCTGACCTCTATTTTTTCTGTGCTGGCAAGGGCATTGTTCTAAATAATCTCAAAGGCCACATTCACTCTCATTTTATGATTCTGGTCCTTTCACAGCTACATTATTTTATGTAAGTTTTTTGGCACCGTCAGATTAATCTGTTCTTGGAAAACCTTAGTGTAAACAGGAACTGGTTCTTTAACATTTACTCTTTCTCTGCAGCAGAAAATTATTGAGTTGCTGTCGAGAGAGTAATATTACTGATTTAACTATGCTTTATGGTGAATTTTAATAGACATAAAAGATTTAAGTTGCGACACATGTAAGATGAATAAGAAAGATTTTTCCTTATCAAAGTCATTACCTTTCAGCTATGAGTATCAGTGGGTTCCGTAGGTGATGCCAAGGGAGAGGCAGAAGGTGCCAGCATGGGAAGAGTCTGGTGTGGGAGGAGCCTCGTCCTGAGGTCTCGACCAGGGCCCCAATTGTCTCTGTGTGTACAGTGCGTGCATTTAGTGAAGGACCTGAAAACACTGAACAGATCATTTTCCTTCTACTCCTAAAAGGAACAAGAATACCTGGAAATGCCACTCAATTACTGTAACTGGACACCAATGTAAATACAGAGGCTACTTCCTTCTGTTAACAAACACTAGAGATGAACAAGATTACCAAGGACAGAGTCCTCTTGTAATTCTTACTGATAGGATCTAGAATATAGACGACATACAAATAAGCCTCTCTAAGATTTTAAATGAGTCCAAACACACAGAATAATGAAAAAATATGGTCTAGCTGCACATGGGGGCACACATCTGTGATCCCAGCCCTGTGAAAGGCAGAGGCATGAGGATAAGTCCCAAATTATTTGAGCCTAGACTGGGTAACTTAGTGACTTGGCAAGACCGTGTTTCAAAATACAACATAAAAAAGCACTGGCAATGTACCTCCGTGTAAAGGCCTTGGGTTCAATGGCAGGTATCATGGCTAACTGAAATTCCCTATCCTGGAACAACTTCTTTTAACAACCTGATTCCTCCTCATTTCAGTTGCTAAGCATGTCTGGTAGGAAAAGAGCGGTCTTCGCAACTTCCAGTCACATTTCCTCTGCTCCTACAAAGGTTCTTATGAATCATGGATGCTCTCACAGTATTTCTCCCGTACAACTTTTGTGTGTGTGTATGTCTGCGTGCGTGTGTGTGTGTGTGTGTGTGTGTGTGTGTAACCAGGGATTGAACTCAGGTCCTTGCATTTGCTAGGTCATGTACAATTTTGCCTCCTCCCAGGAGTCAGCTGCACCAGCAATGCACAGGCATGTTAACTAAGTCCCCAGTTAGCTAATTAACTAATTAACTAAGTCCCCAGAGTCATCTTCCTCAGTGTGCTCTTCCCACCTGCTTTGGGCCGCTTAAGGCCTGCAGATAAACTTTAAACTGTTGACTCTGTACTAGCATGAAATTCTGTGATGCTCTAAGATTCAAAAAACATTTAACAGAGTATAATGCCATTCAAAGTTACTAAAAATTAATTTAAGCAGGGATAAATGTACATTCTATGCTTGAGACTAAAACAGAAAACCTGACCGCATGCTGTACAGAAATCCAGTTCCGTGATAACTCATACAAGAAAGGGCTCATAGTATTAATGCACTTCAACCTTAATGTAACTAAAATATGGTACGTCAGTGAAAATCCATACATCTGGCTGTCTAAATAGAAGAACCACACTCAGATGGGTGGAGATCACCGTCCTACTCCAATTTGCATCATAGGCAAGGATTCTCATTCTAAGAGCGTCACGAGAAAAAGATAAAACTTCTTGATGTAATGGAGAAGGACAGTGAGGTGAGTTGAGCCATGTTTCTCCTGGAGTGTGCACAACCAGGGGCAGATGTGACAGCAGTCTCCATTAGCAGGCTCAGACTGACACTTGAGAGGGGCAGAACCAGTTCCATTTGGCTTCTGAGAGCAGCACTTAGCCACAAGAAGCTCTATAGGAAGGCAGATGAATTTTTGTCCTGACAGAAGATCTTTCTAACAATTAAGAATTTCTAACTACATGATGGCTGGTTACTTTCTGGAGCAGACATCCACTATTATTAAAACAAAATAGGCACAGATTTTTAAATCACAAATTAGGATTAATGAACATAAAACTCTTAAATCCATTGCAACCTAATGAAGTTATTGTTGCTAATCATCTATAATTATGATGGCTTCCCTTAGAGAGCTCATAACTGTAGAGGTTAACAGACTCTAGATGCACATAGCAAGGGCTCAACTTCACAAGCCACTTCCAGTCTAATATTTGAAGACCTCGGGCAAAGCTACTTTACTCTCTGAACTTCAATTGCTTCACTTTATTGATGGGAAGACTCAGAGTACTCACCTCACAGAATAGTTTGAAGATTGCTATAGTTAATGTATGTAAGGTACAATTCCCTGCACGTAGTCATGCTATGCCACAGTAATCCTGAGGACACATGACTAAAGTCCATGAGACAGACAATATGTTCAACCACTTGTATGCGGAGTATCTCTCACCGATTTCCAGGCTGACTTTAGGAACTCGTCCTACCTCTTCATCTTTTTGCACAGCATGACAGGTGGCGTTCAGGTGGAATTCAATTTCCTCTGAGTCAAATTGTAAAATGCGTACTAAATGTTTTCCAGTCCAAACAAGCTAAGCACAAATTTACTGGCTTCTTGACAGTCAAATCCTTGAGGAATAGGAGCAAAAAAGTCATGCATGTTTTACAGATGACCAGTTTTCTGGGTTATTAAACAGTAGCCTCTAGGTGATGAGATACTCTATTCAGAGTACGTGATCTTTGCATTTATAGATTTACATATCCTTGCAAAAATAGCTAAAATAAACTGTATTGTCTAAGGATACAAACTCCCCACACTGTTGGTAGTTGATTATAAGTGACTGAGATATAAAATGGTAAAGAACTTACAAATGGTTAAAGAGCTTATCTGTTCAGAAACCATGAACCAATTCCTACAAGAATTAAAGAAAGGCACATTTTTAACTTTAGGGGACTCGACTGACACTTCCCATTTATACAATGCTTTTTTTGTTGGATCAGCTATTTTCTTATGAATTATTTTACCCTGTTATTCTACTACTTCAATCATATATAAAAGTCGCATGTATTTTCAATACCTACAGCCTCTGCTTTAGCTCTCCTGTCACCTCTCTTAATGACATGGCTTTCCTGACAGGTGCTTCATTTGGGCCCCTTTAGTGTCTTTCCCTGTGTATGTGAGTCAAAGCTGCTAAGAAGGCAGGCTACCAGGAGTGTCAGGCTTGTCGGCAGTTCTAGCTAGCACTTGGCACTAAATCTGGTAAGCGGAGAAGGTGGAGAGGAGTGGGATCGTCAGAAGCTTTCCAAGCCATCTGTAAAGAAACCAGTCGATATCATCTTAATGTCCTTGATTCCTTATGATTGAAAAATAATACTGAAACCAAAAAGTGAAACAAACCACAGTGGCTATAGTCTGACACCAATAGTGGGTCAATGCTAATCACTGACTTTCCAATTTGGAATTGCTGATTATTCTTTTATGAAATATATATTAAGTTGAGATCAAAGTAGATATAGGTACAGGGATGGGTTGATAATTCAACAACCAGCTCTCCGAACTACTTTCCTCTCAAGAATCCCTAGTTTCTAGTCTTTGCTGATTTCTGTAGTAAGTACTCTCAGCAAGGCCAATGTTAGACTACCTTTGTGACATTGTTAGACTCAGAGCTAGAAGAGCTGCATAGTCAGCTCTGAGGAGCTGATATAGCTGCAAAGCACAGGGTACCATTCTAAATTTCAGCAGGTACCATGAAACTCATTGTTGGGCACTTGTGAGATAGGGTTTTTTTTTTTTTTTTTTTTTTTTTTGTCCCAGGGTCTCACTATACAGTTTGGACTAGTAATAATCTTCCTGTGGTGATGCACACCCGTGATTTCAGCCTCCTCAGTGCTGGGATTACAGGCCTACACCACCACACCCACACCTACTTCTGGGGGCAGCCCGATGAGCCTGGGGTTCCAGGGATCAAACCTGGGACTTTGTGCTTGTCAGGCAGGCACTTATGCTGCTGAGCTATCTCCATAGCCCCATGAAATAGATTTTTTTTTTTTTTGGTAGTACTAGGGATCGAACTCAGGACCTTGCACTTGCCAGGCAAACACTTGTTCCACTGAGCTATCTCCCTGGCCCTGAAATAGATTTTTAAGATAGGACTTTAAGTTAAAATGAGATCTGTTCTCACATTTGAATATATGGGCCATGTTATTATCATCAGGCTGAGCTCCAGAGTGCTTAGATGTGAGTCCCGACTTGACTGCCTGCTAGTGATATAAACTGAGTGAGCCATTCTACCTCTCTTGGAGATGAATAAGAATACATACTAATGGCTATATTTGGTTTAGCACAGTATCTAAAGACGTGATTGTCAGTAGTAGGAGAAATGGCATGTGGCTAAATTTAAAAATTCACCTGGGAAATATTGACAAATCCAGTCTCTGCCTTCTCTAAACATTTCTTCTCTATTCTAGGCTCATTTCCTCAAAATGCCCCCCCAAACCAAGCCTACTCCAACTATGAATCTTTCTCCAAACTAATTTTTAAAAAATTCATAGGTATATTTATTGTTGCGATGTTATATTGGCATTGATGTGCTAATAGCAATTCTCTGTGTGATTGTTTTTCATGTGCCTGTTACCCTACTTTGTTATATTGCCACAAAATCTCAGCAATGTTCCCCCAATCCCCGAAATAAAACCTCTTTACTTAGGCATACATCCCTTTAGGAAAAGTCAAAGTAGTAAATTGAAGTTAGAAGAAATTTGAGTATGATTATTTCCTAATTACATGAACTGTAATGAAGTTGACTTCTTTACATACTGGTATGTTTATTAACATTTATTGGGTGTTATTAAGCGTCAGATACTATTCTGGTGCTAAGACAAGTGTAGGATAGGGAAAAAGACTTCTGCCATTTAAAAAAATATGAAATAAAGTATCTAAACTTTATGTGGGGCCTGCTAGATAACTCAGCAGTCTAAAGTACCTGCTTAGGCAAGCTTGAGCAGCTGCAGGGACCATGGTTCAATCCTGGGCACCACCTGCTGTGCCAGCCCCACCCCCAGGGCAGGCTGAGCTGGCCATAAAAACCAAACAAAAATTAACATAAAATTTATGCGCACCTCAAATAGAACTCATGTGGAAACTATTTCAAGAATATTTATTAAAAAATATCAAGGCCTAAATAGCTCAGCCGATTAAAGCATCTGCAAGTAGGTACAAGGGCTGGAGTTTCAATCCCCTGGCCTGCAGTGCTGGCCTTACCTCTGGGGTGCCCTGAGACTGCAATTGAGACTGGGCATGGTGACAGACAACTGTAATCCCAGCTCTTGGGAGGCTGCAAACAGGTGAATCATTACACATCCAATCTGAGAGTGAGACCCTGAGCACCCTGTAGACCCTCCCCCTACAAAAAAAAAACCCATATATATATATATATATATATATATATATATATATATATATATAGATAGATAGATAGATAGATATGAGGGCCCATAAGAGTGAGTATCAACCTTGGATCATGAATTCAATTGTACAAAAAGTTAAACCATATTTGGTTTTTATTATTCAACTGGTTTTCCATTTTCACCTGTAATTCCACTTGGATGAGAGCATCTTGAACACATCTAATTCATTGCTCCCAGATGCATCTCAGGGTTGAGTCTCACATTGGCACCTGCAGAACGGCGAGGCCTGAGAAACACAGTTTGCCTCTGAGACGCTTCTGCCCTGTCTGCACGGCCTCTGTGGGATAGCGAAGGTAGGTCATGCTAAATTATAATTTGGGGGAGCACAAATATTGCTGTTTCACAACATGAGGAATGGGAAAGGGGTCTGTAAATTTGCTTATGAACTTTCTATCTACAACAAATCTATTCCCTGAGTCTCTTGGCCACCACCAGACACTCTGCCTGAAGCAAAGAGTTGTTTGTTTCTTTCCTTTTTTTTTTTTTTTTGTTGCTCATGTTCTATGATAAACCACTACCTTCTCACCATCTCTCCAAAAACATACCTACATTCCTGCATTCAGTGAGAACAGAACCTCCTTGAAATGTGTGTGTGTGTGTGTGTGTCCAGGGATCAGACCCTTGGCTCTAACAATGAATTACATCCTCAACCCCCGAAGAGGGTTTCTTCATGGAAGAAAATTCAGCTATTATCACAGAACTATTATCCCCTAATACTGTCTCTGCACTTACAGTACCTGTGATAAAATTTTATGAAGCTCCTGTAACTTTAAAGTGAGCTGCATAACCTGAAACATAAAGGAACTTTGTAATAAATGAACATCTCCTTAACTCTCCTTCACTGCTTTTGGACTTTCAACATGGAGAACTACAAACACTCATAGAGAAATGCAGTCTCCGAAAAGCAGATTGTAACAAAATGAAATTTTCCTCCTCACTCAACTATATCTTAAATAAGT
>PVJA010036205.1:0-21263 GCA_004027025.1 Myocastor coypus | reverse complement strand
ATACAAATCAATGTTCATTGTCTCTGTAATTATCCACTTATGTTCACTGAGGTATGGGAATAAACAAAAGTGACTGTGGCCCATGCAAAGTCAATTTTATTGAGTCTTTCCATACTCTCACAGCATTTTCTGCTGGATGAGTAAGGTGGAGCTCACACTTGTGGAGCAGTGAGCTGATGCATGGAAATAGTAGGCTGCCCAAATTTGTTACCTGACTCCTCAAAATCTTAACGTCTGCATTTACCCAGTCTTTTGGTGAGATCTTCCAAGCAGCACTTTGATATATTTATTTTGTTCCCTGGAATTTCCTAACACTAACATTCCAAAACAGATAAGATGAAGAATGTATACAGGGTGGGCTCAATGGACTAAAGAGCCTGCTTAGTGAAGGATGGGAAGCACAGGGACCGTGGTTTGATCACTGGAGCCACATGCCACTCCAACTCTACTCCAGGGCAAAGTGGAGGCACAGACCTGTACTTAAAGTTCTGGGGTGGATGAAAACAGGAGGACCACTATGAGTCCGAGCTTCATAGTTATATCCTGTAGCAACTGTTTTAGTTACTCTTCACTCCTTGATGGGATAAAAACCTAACACCCAAAATGAAGGAAAGAAAGGTTTATTTAGCTCACAGTTACCAGAGGTTTCAGTCCATATTTGGCTGGACCAAGGCTGAGTGGAACAGGGCAGAGAACATCCAGTTCATGGCGACAGAACTGTAATATTCACGCCAGAGGCAACAGAACAACCCGGGGAGCAGAGAGCAACAGCTCTAGTCTGTCTCTCTGTCTCTCTTTTTATGTTACATTCAGGCTGTCCACCTCAGCCTATCCACCTTAGGCTACACCCGTAATCCCAGAAGTACTCAGACCATAATTCCATCAGTATTAAAATACATAATTCCAGTGACTCATGAGTCAAGTCTCAATTTATAGAAGTCCTTGCCCCATGATTGCATGAGGTTTTGGGGGGACAACTAGACATAAACCATAACAATAACCAAATACATTCAGAAAATAATAAATTAATTAATTAATAAAAAGAGTATATATTGGAAATTTTAAATGGCCTAACTTTCTCTATTTTATTTGAATAATATAGAGGCATTCACTATCAGAAGTTACACCTTATTCATAACATATGCACCTCACACTATCCATATTTCACATTTATTTTATTTTAAAAAAGATGTAATACAGCACAAAAGTCAATAACTAAGTATTACACTAACATTTAATGAGAATAAAAATGAAGATGCAATTCGATCTATCAAGGAATGCCCTACCAATGGGAGCAGTCATCTACATAGAGAAGTACATCTTCCTATATGCAACATAAGGAACTGCATAATTGTAATTGCAATAATTTTTAGAATCCATTTCTAAAGAAAACTCTACTCTAATAGTAATCTTTAATTACATTACCAAAAACTTCAGTATTTAAAGTCTGTATTGTGATATTACATAAATTATACATCATATGAAATGAGAATTGGGGCTGGAGTATAGCTCAGGAGTGTAAGTGCCTGCCTGGCAAGTGCAAGGTATACAGCATTTTGTGTATAATACAAAAAGTAAATATACTGAGTCAAGGGACTTCACAGGTTTTAAATATTTATTTATTTACTTTTTATTTGAAAGAGTAGAAACAAAATGTTAAGGAAATGTAATAGGAGCATAACAATTAGTACATTGTGTATTGTTATCTTGTTATTTTCAAAGTAGTTTTTTTTTTTTTCCAGAATTGGCTGTTGAACTCAGGACCTTGCACTTGCCAGGCAGGCACTTGTTCCCTTAACCTACAAAGTAGTTACTTAGAGTATAAAACATAGGTATAATATATTGTCAAAACAATACTAAAACAAATTTTTCTTTTCAATATGCTAAGAGAAACTAGAAATATAACTACCTTAACTATCATATATATGTGGAATATATATCTGCGCATATCTTGTACATATATTCAAATCTTATATACATTTATAACTTACATATATGTCGTGTGTATATATGTATAGAAATATTTTTATAAGTATTAAAATTTAAAAATTGATAAAGGAAAATTTATGTGGATAGATAGAGTCTTTTTCTTTACCTACTTCTTAGTTTTTATATTCTTATAAATAAATTGGTATTTTTTAAGGGAGATTTATAAGATGCTTGTAGAATGTATGCTACCCTTAACCTATATTATTCAGATTCATCTTATTAAAAGAGTTCATATTTTTACACATTTATAAATCTAAGTATATACAAAATTGTAGCCAGTCAATTCTATGGAGTTTTCCTAGTCTCTTACTCTCATTTAATAATATTTTCTGTTTCCATGTAAACCAACCATGTACCTGAGAGTATAGCAGTAACTGAAATTACATTAGAAGCAGCACACATCTAAAGGACCAGAATGACGGGCCTTCCAAGCATACTTTTACTGTTACACCTTGCTATCCTCAGTGTGAAAAGAGTAATTATAAATAACTTAAACTTGACAAATTCATGCTGGGTCATCATATTTCAAATTTAGCCTACCTCAAAGCTATACTGTTATTTGGGTTAACCAATTTTTTTCATAGTTACAAAAGACATTGCCAATAGAGTTTTCATTGAATGTGAAGAAACATACATGGGCCTCCAGTTATTATTATTGTTAATCTGATTTAGTTACGTTTTTAAAACCATAATGCAGTCTCAACTTACATTCAAAAGTTTTGTGGATTGCCTGGAAAATTTGACTAAGCACTTTCACATACTGATTTCTTATTTGTCAAAATGTAGTATGAGCAAGCAGTAAATTTCAAAAGGCCATAGAGAATCTTAAGTTCTGTATACTGCTGTGCCATATAAAATTTAATTTTTTATGGGAGAAATATGTAATCGTATTTAAGCAGCACATCTCATGAGGTTTTGAACTTACCTTCTTTATTACCTGGAATGACTCTTAGGAGAGGTTTCTGTCACTATACTAGCCCTGACAGCACCTTAGGGGGGAACCCACGAGGAAATTTATAGAAGTGCAATCAAGCTACTAATTTAATAATCAAGTACTCAGCATGTTTTGTTTTGATTTTTGTTTTTGTTCTTTCTGCAGTCTCTACTACACAGTTCAGACTCGTAGTCATCCTCCTGAGTTCGGCCTTCTTAGCCATGGTATTATAGGCATATGCCAACATACCCTGACTCTATAGCCAGCTCAGCACTCCCGGGTGTGGGGCCAGCACCTCATGTGGTGCCAGGGATGCAACCCTAGCCCCTGCACTTACCTAACAGCTTGTAGGCTGCTGAGCTATATTGCCAGCCCGTTTCTTTGATTTTATAATTTCTTGATCACTACTGTATAAATCAGTAATAATGTATCATTATCCAAACAAGTTTGTGTGTTCTATTATTTTCAACAATAATGTCCCCTAAAGAACTGAAGTAAATTTTTAAATTTTATTATAGTATCATTTGATAGTTTAACTTGGCTTTACAGTTTGAAGTTTATGTGGAGTTTTTGTTTTGTTTTCTGTATTTAGGACAGGGTCTATAGGGTCTACAGTTTCTCCATTGTCTCAATTCATACATCAGATTTGTAGTGATTCTCCTGTTTCCAGCCTGCCAAAGTGCTGGGATTATGGGTGTACACCACCCTGTCCAGTCGCAATTGCCTTCTCAGTGTGCTCTGTCAACAGGGCCAGCACTCCAGGCTGGGATTCAAGTTTGGCTACTGCGCTTTGCATAAGCGCGTGCTTTAGTCTGTTTCGCTATCAGGTGGCCAATGGGATTTGTGTATTAAAAACCTTTATTGGTATTTTTAAAGTCTAAAGTATTCTGATGCACGTGAATCATTATTTGTGTGTATAAAGGGACTATGATTATCTTTTCAAAAGAATACCTGTTGCAGGAGCTTAAGAAATGTTTGTAGCAATATGTATCCAGTTAGTAGTTACATATTGACTTTCCTTTACTGAGAGCAGATTTATATATTTCTCTTTATATAAATAGATAAGTTTATGTATAACTTTACAGGAAGTTTTATTCTTTTTTTGGTGCTGAGGACCGAACCCAGGGCTTCCAGCTTATGTATAACTTAAAAAGATGTAAAATCCCCTTTAAAAATCTCCTAATGCTCTACTTTCTGGTGTAAACAACAGTAACTTCCAACTGATCATTTTGTAAACAAAAATACACACCAGTACACATAGACACACACACACACACACACACACACGCACACAACTTTATTAAAATAAAGGCAGATCACACGTAATTTCCTTCACAGATAAAGAATGCAGTCTCAAAATCTGATTGGAAAATATGCAACTTACGGAAGATTTTTATACTCACATAATAGTCAAACATATATGTATAAACAAGGATGTAGAGATTTGTTTAATTTAGAGAACTCCAAATATTGTATGAATTTAAAGACTATTACATTGCGTAACTCTTCCTAATTAAAATGTAGATCATTCTTGCTTAAGAGTTTATGTTATATTATAGAAACGAGTTGCTCAATTATTAAAGTTCAGATAAACTTCCATGTTTGTTTTTTCAAAAAACATATAAAATGGTCATATTTATACAACGTATTCTAACCCTATCATTTGGTTAAATTTATGAGGCTCAATTATCAAGTTGACATTGAGGTTTTACAAAGTACTGCTGGATTCTTCATTGAATATAATTATGTTTTTTTCTTTCTTTTTCTTTTTCCTTTTCTTTTTTCATAGTGGGCATTGAACTCAGGACCTTGGGTCTGCCATGTAAGTGCTGTACCACTGAACTATATCCCCAGTGCTATTTTTCTCCTATATAATACTCAATTTGGCATGGCACAATGATAAAAATAAGTAAGTTTCTCTATGTCCTTGAGTAAGCATATATTTTTCAACCTCAGAATACAGTCTCAGATTGCTTTCTAAAAGAAATAGCTTTCCTTGTAATTGAACATTAACGCATATTTATATTATGCCTAGTCCGC
This sequence comes from Myocastor coypus, assembly GCA_004027025.1. Classification (NCBI taxonomy): domain Eukaryota; kingdom Metazoa; phylum Chordata; class Mammalia; order Rodentia; family Myocastoridae; genus Myocastor; species Myocastor coypus. Next base: position 16,300 of record PVJA010036205.1, on the reverse strand, counting down.
AATAGATACATCTGTCCTCTCCAATTTTTCCAAAATTGAAATTTACATCATTTCTGTGCTTGTGCTCTGGTGAGTATTAGAAATTTCAAACTTTTAAAATTATATTAGGGGCCTGTGAGATGGTTCAGTTGTCCAAAGCACCTGCTTAGGAAAGCTTAGGCAACCACAGGGACCACGGTTCAATCCCCAGCACCACATGCTGCGCCAGCCCCATGCCCAGGGCAGGCTAAGCTGGCCATAATACAAAATAAAAATAAAAAATAAAATTATATTAATCACATCCTGATAGAATTTTTAATATTATAGATTCTATACTTTTACTTTTAAGTTATACTTTTCTTTGTCCAGGGGAGAGCCCAAATACAATCTTCCACTACCATAAAGTATGCAGTGGAGTTTCCCACTTTTGGGGAAATCAAGGGGATCAGCACATTTGGGGTACAATGGATCAGCCTCACCCTGAGAAACCACCTTCCTGAAAGCAGTATGTTCCCTGCCAGGTGAATATCATTTGTACTGAAAATATTTTAGTGTCATAGAGAGTGGTGTAATAATTAATTATTGAGAGTATAGAAAATAATGAAAATAGAGTTTATATCTCAAAACAAATTCTAGACTAATTAAAAACGTTAGGTGTAAAGTGCACACCAACCAAGAAAAGAGATGAGAGAGAGAGAGAGAGAGAGAGAGAGAGAATAGAAAGTGTAAAAGATAATTAGAAGTACTTTTTTAAAATGCTAAAGCTGTTTAAGTAGACATTTATACTGACATTAAAATGATCTCATTTTTTCATAAAACTTACATCAGGTAAATACAAAGAAATATTATTAATAAGACTGCCTCTGTGTCCATATTGCAGCCAGAAGTCCCCCTTAGGCCTGGACATCAGGCCTCAGGATGTGCAACAAGGGATTTTCCCAGGTGCCTGGCAAAGACTTCAGCGTGCAAGAGTGCATTTACTCAGCCTTCAGAACCAGAGCCAAAAATGAGGGGACAGGGAAGGCTGACTGATGGTGGCCATACCGGTGATAAAGTTGCAGCCCTTCACCCAGGAGGTCAAACACGCCCCACCATGGGCACTGTACTTCACCAAATGTAGCACTTTTTCCTCCCCTTTCCCAGAATTGGAAGTTGAACCCAGAGCCTGTGCACTGAGGTACACCCTCAGCGCTATTTCTTTCTTTATTTATTTAGAAACAAAATAATCCCTGGTTAATTCCCTAAGGTTCTCAGGCTGGATTTCCACTTGGAATCTTTCTGCCTCAGCTTCCCAACATTCAGAGACTACAGGGGTGCAACACCACTCCCAGCTAGAGGTGAATATTAAACAAAAGTCAACTGACCCTTATACTTGGGAAAAACATATTGAAGGTGTATCGAAATTACAAAAATAAGAGTAGTGTTCATATTGTGAACTTTCACTTTCTGCAAGTAAAGTATATGTTTAGTCATTAGATTTTATAATTACAACTTTAAATGGCTTCTAAGTGGTTGCTTGAACCTCTTTCCCCACAAAGAAAATGTTTCCAGTGTGGGATTTTGGAATTGAGATAGACTAACTAACATCAAGAATTTGTCTTCTGACGTAGACAACCAAAATCTCTCTGATGTCGCTAATTAGGAGCTCAAGATTCTGGTAAAGGCGGTCCTCTGGAGGAATTCTCAGGCGGCAAGTCGCTGCTAATTCACAATTACACTATTAAAGATCAGCGTCAGCGCACAGCACTGGGCATTGAGAATCACGGGGTGCATACATTCATGAAGTTTGTCATAGTGCACAAAGTCCCTCCCCTTCGCTGTGAAATGAATCCTTTTCCATTGCAGAAATTGCCCAACATCCATAATGTTATTCTGTGATGCTGTTCCAAAATTGATAGCCAATTCATGAATATATGATTATTAATTCCAGTATTTTCTAGAAAAGTAATAAGACAGTTTTAACATTTAAAGGTGTTATCTGCTAAGAATGATTGCCGCACTTGCAAAGAGATAGTAAAGATAGAGGGGCTATAAAATTATTAGCGTAAATATAGCACATGCAATAGATTTTTAAAACTCTGTGCTTTATCAGCTAGCAATTGATCTTGCAGAATCTTACTAAAAATAGTATAAGAATGTAGAATCATAAAAATAAAGGCCATAGTCACTCTGAAACATATTGACTTGAGTTACTGCTTCCAAAGGAAAATAAGTCTTCCTTGACACTTATTTGAATTTGCATTCATATAAATTAAGGGTATCACAGGGCTTAAAATGGTAAAAATATTAAGAATCATAGGCACAATCTGAATTGACTAATGAAGCTTCTAAAATTATGTCTATATGAATCTTCAGTGGCAAACAATTACATATATATGCATATATATGTATATACATACATATATATGTATGTATATACATATATGCAATTTTTGAATTACTGTTGCCTCTATTTTTAATTTTACGTATTCGGTAGAGGGTCTCACTATGCAGCTCAGATTTGTAGTGATCCTCCTTTTTTCAGCTTTCCTAGTGCTGGGAATATAGGCATGTACCACCGTGCCTGGACTCAGTTGGCTGGGAGCTCAGTACCGTGGAGTCATGCACAACCCAGGATCAAACCCTGGTGCCTCTGGCTTGCCAAAGCAGGTGCTTAGTCTCCTGAGCTATCTCACCAGCCCTTTGAATTTACTTATTGATTTAAATATTGTTATGTTTTACATATTTTACTACATTGAAAATAATGGCACTGGGGGCTGGCGAGATGGCTTAGCTGTCCAAAGTGCCTGTTTAGTTAGGAAAGCTTAGGCAACTTCAGGGGACCATGGTTGGATCCCTGGCACCACATGCTGCCCCAGCCCCAGCCCCAGCCCCAGCCCCAGCCCCAGCCCCAGCCCCAGCCCCAGCCCCAGGCAGGCTGAGCTGGCCATAAAAACAAACAGAAAAATGTGCTTGGATGAATGTTTAAACATGACATGGAAATGATTATTAACACTAGTTTACTATTTTTGGTGGAGGTAGGGACAAAAACTCAAGTAAAGTTTATGTTCCTGTAGTACATTTTCATGTTTTTTAATAACCTTGAATTTCAATAAATTTATTTCATTAAAAAATTATTGATATAGTTCTCATTCAATCCTTTAGATTTTAAAGGTATTTATATTGTACTTTAGAAGTATTTCCTTATTTAGTAGAGTATTACATGTGCATTAGAATTATTAAATAGTTCTCATTCTAATGAATGCATGATCAAAAATATGAAAGGTGAACTCCGTTACAGGACTATACTGAATGAAAAGAGAAATGCACCAACATGTAGGTCTTGTACACACCCTTTGGGGTGAAATTTGAAAGAATATAGAGAGAGCACCTCTAGGTTTTTGGTGTTGAACATGGAATTTCATTGGTGCATGCCGAGAACTTGTAAGTGTAGGAAGCGGTCTATATTTTGATGTGAAGGTAATTATTTAGCCCTATCCATGCATTAAGATGCACTTTACTTAGCATTAGAACTTTTTGCAATTTATATACAAATTGCCCTAATAAAATTGATTAAAGTCGGGTAAATAGTAAAGATAAAGAGAAAATAATGACAACTTCTAAGGCTTACCTTTGTTGGAACAAAGTACACTTTTTTGTCTTTTCCTTCAATTAATGTAGATATTGAGTTTCTTTTATGTTTCTTCTTTAATATATTTAATATTTTCACATATTCCACTTATGGCTATGCAAAAATTATGTTGTCATAAGACTGGAGCAACTAGGTCCCTTTTATGGCATCATGGTAGAATATTCTGACAACTGACCAACACGAAATGAAAAGCACCAGCCAGTGATCACATTGATGAGCATTTTAGATCAGTGATTGAGGCAATTTTGCTATATGCTTAGAAGACTATGAAACAACAGCTGTAAAGTTTGCTTGATTTACCAGAAATCATATGTGGCTTCAATTTCGTGAGACAGAGTGGACTTTTATATGGGTCAGTTCTGACACTCTATATTTTCCTGCGTTATTATGTACTTTATCATAAATCATTAATAACATGTTACTTTATGTCACTGCATGAGACATTAATTTTATTATGTTGTAAATATTGGATATTTATTTGCTTATTTGTTTTATTTTCATTGCAGCTTTGTATTGTAATCAGAAGCAAAGCCTCAAAATGAAAGACACGTTTTGAACTACACTGCTTTTGTTCTTTCTGTCCTATTGCCTATTCATATAATCCCTCCCACGTGAATGGCAGATATCTATCAAGATTAAATGGAATCTAAAAAGTAACAACTTTATATGGAATGTTTTCACCATTTTGCAAAAATTAAAGTACATGTAACAATAGTTAGACATAGATAAGCCGATATCAACCTAGGTTGACTTTAGTCATTATCAATATTAAGTGGCTTCAGAAAAATATATAAGGATAAAGGAGAAATATGTCTTAAAATTCACTATCACTTAATTATAGAATTTAGTTAATGTTTAACCCCTTTTATTTCACTTATTCTTTCTGTTGAATGTGAAGAAACAATTTGTAATATAGAAGAAAATGTGAGTTTTATCAGTACTGAAAATCAAATTGGAGGAAAAGCGTTTGTGGATGATCTGAGCTCAGAACAGATCCACAGGCTTCTTAAGCAGGCAGTCTAAGGTTGTCAGTAGTAACTGGCTCACACTTCTTCCCCTCTCTGAGTATGAGTTTCATTCTCATTTCCAGCCTGTTTCATGTACCTCTGACAGATATGGTGTCATGCATGCTATCTTTTCCATCAGAAATAAAACCTTTACACTTTCTAATTCCTTTGAAAAATCTAAGAGATGCATTTTGATTGACAATTCTCAGATCATGGATCTATTACTTGGATCAAAAATTGCTGCACATGGAAGCAGATACTGTAATCTTCTCTGTCATTAGAACCTCAAGTTTGCAGTGAGGAAGAAGTAGCTCCCTAATGAGGAGATTTCATAGACAAGATATTTTCCTGAGCATGCTTTTGTGTCTAAAAGAAACATCCTTTCATGTCCATAACATCTCCCAGACTTTGAAAAGAAGCAAATGCATGGATATACAGAATCATACAGTGATATATGTATGGCTTTTTACTAAAACTTAATCCAAACATTTTATTTAAGTGAATAGGTATTGCTGCTTTATAGAGGGCATTTTTACTTGAATAATCTTTACTATTAGGTAGGCATCAATAGAAGAATATCATACTTTAAAATTATGATGTTGCTTTCCAGCATGTCTGTAAGCTATCTTTTATGGTGTCTCTAGTGTGAAAATAAGCAACAGCGAACTTCAGTAACATTTGCGTTAATTAATGTTCATTTCACATGTGGAATAAATATAAAATACACATTATGCTGCCACATAGATATTGCTTGAGTCAGAAGTTTACCATATATAGTAATGATTTATGGATAAAATAAGAATTGGAAAGAATTTATTGTCCTCCATGCAAAATATTCTGTATCAGGGATATCCCAGTCATCTTACTGCCAAATATTTTACAATAGTCTTTGATATATTCTGTGCACTCTTCTAAAGCCATGCCCTCAGCTATATAAAAACATAAAGGAAGCCAAGACTCCAGAGAACCATTTATTCATTTCCTAAGGTTAGATACAATAGTGACTGCTTTTTCAAAATTATCAGGGCCACACAGACATTGCAGCTCCAGGATAAAACCCAGTTTCATAGGAATCTGTTAAACGGCATGCCTGTTTAGTGACACAAATATTCACGGTAACAATTCCCACCTTGAGTGATGATGCTGTGAATATAAAGAAACACTGAAGATCCAAAATAAAGCTACAGTGACATGAAATCCAAGTAACGTGAAAAGGGGACAAGTTGTGATTAAAAAATTAGGGATTTTTAATATCCAAATTTATTAGCATGTACTCATTTTTGTGAATAACTATTTAAAGAAATGATCAGCATATAGAACACAAATGAAAACCATGATATTTTTCTGCTTAAAATTATATATATATATATATGTATATATATACATACATATATATATATATATATATATATATATATATATATAATACCTTTTCTGAGGTTCTACACATCTAATTTCTTCTACGCTAAATGACTTCTTGCAATATGGAGCTGTAGATAGTTGACTACAAAGAGACAAGGAATCCTATCCTTAGGCATTCTGACTCAGTAGACCTTGTATTTCAAGAACTTCTATCAACACATATGGTCATTAATCAATTTTTGAGTCAAAAAAGCATATAATGGAAATTGGTTTTTAAAATCATTTGCCAGAATAATTGTAATAGAAACACCAATTTTCAACAATCATTTGTCCAAGGTGAAATTAAAAAAGGAAAATAAATGGTATCAACTTACTAATCACTTATCATCAAATTAAAGACATCTTATTAGTCCAATGAACAGAGCAACAAGCACTACAGAAAAGCATATAACTCACAGACCTCGTCCATTACAAATCCAACAAAGTGATCTTATTTTCAATATTTACAATGGCTACCTCTCCATTTCTTTGTGATTGATCATGTAATTCAGTTCTGCTGCTAAAGAACTCATTTTTGCTAAAATGACAATGAATATTTGCTTATATATCTGACTGGAAAATCTTTGCATGCTATTGTTTTCGATAATTCCAAGATTAAGCTTCCATATTCCTCTGCATCATAACTCCAGAAATATGATTTTTAAGGGTAAGAGATTTATCTGAGCAGCCCAGAACCTGCCTGGAAAGTACAAGATCCTGAGACTGAGTCAGGAGCAAAGAAACAAACAAAAGCAAAAAGCATTTTCAGAATTTCCCCAGTAAACAATGTTGAACAGGATAAATATATTTCGTTATATGATCAATAGAGAACATAAATGTAAATGTTACTGATTTTCTTTGGTGTAGTGGCATATTTTATACTTTTTACAACTTTAAATTTTCTAGCATCTTTGGTTGAGAGTATTTGTAATGTCTCCAATTAATTATTAATGTAAAGTCCAAAGCTCACCTCAGCCAGCTTCCATTTTCTCCTGGCCATGGTAGTGCACATGGATTACAGGCCTTTACAACTTTTTTAAGGTACATCATGTTGCAGTATCCAGCAGATGTGTTTGTCTAATTATTTCTCACATTTTCTGCCTCATAATTTTGCTCACATTTGCTGTGGAGATTTTAGAAATCAACTAGATTGTTCAGTACAGGAAGGAAATCAACCCTGGACTGTCTAATTACTTGTAATTTTCCTGTTTTTCCTTGTATATATTTTTATCCTCACATACACTGGGGATTTTTGTTAACCCTTTCTACTGTATTCCCCATAACAGCTTGCTGTATGTTAAGTCATATTATTTTATAATGCAAATAAATAAATACCTTCAGGATGTTGTGAAATAAATAAAATTTGACTGGAAACACACAAGCTAAAATCTGAAAATTTTACAATCAGTCTTAACAGAAATAAGTTTGGGGAAAAGGATAGAAATGCATATGTTTACCTTAATAAATTAGACACTCATCTCATTTGCTCTGTTTAAAATTAGTCTTGGCATTTGGCTACATTCACTTTGGTTATATTCAATTCTAAAATAGAGTAGAAAAGACAAAGCAAAGCTAGTATCCAAATTTAAATCATAACTTTTCAAAATGGGAAAAATAATAGGTGTAAGTGGTTGTTCAAGTATTAAACTTTAATAAAATAGCTTGTTATTAATTACTTGGACAAACACATTACCTTTATTTTTATTTTTCTTCAAGGCTGAATTTCCCAGAGTAGAGTTGCTTTTTTAAATCATATGTCACTAAAAGAAAATGATAGGATCATTCCTTGATATGTGCAGTAAGTTTGCTGCTGCCACTCTCAGGATTTTATCAAGGAGGATCCACTGTATCCCCAGACCATATTTATTTTTTTTTTTATTTTGAGATAGGCTCTTGCTGAATTATTTATTTTATTTTTTTGTCTTTTTGAGACAGGGTCTTGCTATGCAGTTGAGGCTGGTCCTGAGCTCACTATTTTTTTTTTTTTTTTTTTTTTGGTGAGACTGGAATTCAAACTCACAACCTTGCACTTGCCAGGCAGGCACTTGCGCTACAGAGCTATCACCCCAGCCCCCTGAGCTCACTTTTGTAGCCCAGGCTGGTCTCGAACTAGCACCAATCCTCCTGCCTCAGCCTCCCGAGTGCTGGGATTACAGGCGTGCGCCACCACGCCCGGCTTCTTGCTGAATTATTAAGTTGTCCAAACCTGGCTTGAACTTGCAACTGATTCACCTTAGCCTCCATCCCATGAGCCTAGAATCCAAGCATGCATCACAATTCCCTAATTATGAACAAACACTTTGAAGTAAAATAGTTTGATATTCTGATGCAATGAGACATTTTTATTAACTTGGTAACATGATCCCAGAAATCATTTTACTTAAATAATTCCTCTTTCTATGAATCAAGTCCTGATAGAAAAATATGGAAGAAATTTATGAATACACTAAGAGAATTTTGTAGCAAGGGAGAAATGTCTGTAAGCATGACTAAAGGAAGTTTTTTTCTTTTTGTGTTCCTCTTTACAACTTCATTTATAGATTTTGTCTCTTTTTTATTTATGCCTTCTACCTTCCTTTAATTACCCAACAGATGGTAGTGTATCTGTGACATGATGAAGGAAGTGGAATTAATGTTATACCTCTTCATATATGACATTTCCCAGTTTGTCCACAAAACTCTTTGTAAGAGTATACATCCTGGTAACTCAGACTGTGTCATTAATCGTACACCCAAAGATTATGCCCTTTTCTAAAATTCCTATTTGAATAAAGTTTTGGAAATTTTGACAAACGTTAGATGCTTTATTTCTTCAAGAAGATTCAGATTGTCTCATCACTATCAAAAGGAGGCTTACATGGAAGACATATTTAAAAATGACTTTGACTAATAGGGGAAAAAATGTTCTTGGGTCCGAGCCCTCCAGTAACAAATTTCAAGATAAAAAGCAAGTGTTTCTAGCTGAGTGAGTTACTTACTCCAATTTAAATAGATAATGTATGATATCAGACATTTTGGTATTCTATGTATAATTGGTAGGATTAATAATAGATTTTACAGAAAATTGCCTCATCTATCTTTGTGATGACATGAGATGCTAAAATTAAATCTAGAAAATAGAAAGTAATTCAGTTTTATTTGAGTATTTCAAGAACCTCTTTGAAGATTTCAATTTTTAAAAACCTTGTTTCCATGAAAATTAAGCACACAATACCAAGATCCACAAAGCTGGCAAACACTTTCCAAAATTTTGTGAATTGTCTTTCTGAGAGAGGCTTGAGAATTTTATAAGAATTTTGTGCCTCTCATTATGAACATGTAGTTAGGTAATATTTGACTGGGTTGCTGTGTTCTTGCTTTATTTTCCTTTGAAAGTTCAGAGATATTTATTAACTTGCAGAAGAAATCTGTTACTACATTGACTTTTCTTGATACATGAATTATTCTATTTGAGGTGTTAGGTAAACAAGTGAAAACTACCTTGGCACACAATAATGTTCTGTGACAAAAGTATTGTGTATAGCTTTACCACAAAATATCTGAAAGTTCTTCAAGTGAGAATGTTTCATGTTCAGTAAAACATACCAACCTGGGCTCTGATGAACAATTGGATTTATTTTTCTTTTTGTCCTCTTGTGCAGTTTAGGCTGAGCTTGAGCTCACGTTTTAACCCAGGCTGGTCTTGAGCTCATGATGGTCCTCCTGCCTCAGCCTGTGAGAGCTGGGATCCTAAGCACATATAGCCATGCCCAGAAATTTTAAATATTCAAGTGATAGTGAAAACTCACTTTGAACAAATACAAACTCCAGACTGAATGTTGAAATTAGGATCAAAAAATAGACCTCTCAGCCTGCATTAATCAACCATCATACAGTGGTAGCCACTGTTGTATGTTGAACTAGAAAATAATTTTTGTAGAAAATGAGTTAAGTATTTTCTTAGCTGAGACAAAGTCATGGGATGATGGCAATATAGATTCTAAAGAAAAAAGATTCCCTGCTCTGCATGTCTTCTGTTGTGAAATACTTTGGCAGGGAGCCTTCCATCACCACTTCACAGCCACTAACAGGAGGCTACAGGAAACAAGTGAGAAAAACATACTACTCCTTGCATGTAGGAATTACACATGTGCATGTCTCCATAGATATACAGGAAAACTGTAATATCAAGATTTCATCTAGGCCAGTGACTTCAAATCAAATTTTTTGGAAAGTTTCTTGGATGAGGGACATGTATTTGGAAGAAAAGTTGAAAAGGATTTGTCTTATAGAGGGTGATGCTGCAAACCGCTGTTTGATGAAAGCATTGGTGTGTGTCATACATAAGTCTTAAGTCCTGAACGCCAACTTTCATATAAAATGTCACTTATAGACCCACAATTAAAGGAACTGGCCATCTTCCTCTCCTACATTTCTGTTCCTATTTTGCAGCCTGGCATTAGGACACATTTTGCCTGTTCAGCTAATATGGAGCTGAGCTTTTCTAGGCTAGGTTCAGGCCCTGAGGGATCGCAAGTTTTTACTTTTTAACAAGCCACAAATCTAGTGCCAAAGCAATTAGTGTTGCATAGTAAAAGATCGATTATAGCATCAGCACTGAAATTTGGTCCAAGTGTGAGAGCGTTCTGTCTCCTATGAAGTTTTCTTTTATCACAGTGCTACATAATTGTATGTAATGTGACTAATTAAAAGAATGCAATTTTATTTAAGTATACTATTTTCACTTTTTAAAATTTATGCATGCTTGAACTGAGCATGGATTTTATATGAAATGAATATTTTAATTCTATGTTAATTTATTCGTACATATTCTACTCTGCATTAAGCTTACTAAAAAAATGTAATTATAATACAACTTTTTCTCTAGTACTATTCACATAAATAATGGGCTGAAAATATGCTTTAAATTTCCCTGGATATATTGTATGAGACAAGCAGGTGGCCTCTCTCCTTAATGTGTGTACTAGATAAGTGTATGAAATTTGTAATCTAATTCCTCTTATGCAGAAAGGCAGTTAGAATAGCTAAACTACAAGGAGCCTAAATCCTAACTGTGGCGGATGAAAATGAGTTTGCACATTTAATTACTAAGTTTTAGCAAATAAAATAGATGAAAGCCAAGATACCTTCAAATAAAATTCAGACTTTAATTTCGCTTCCATTAAATTATTCCATGAAAATTATTTTAATAATTTTAAAGAAGAAATTCTGACCTAACACTGTTTTTAATCACCAATTGCAATGCAGTGAAAATGAAGCCCATTCCAAACAGTTTCTGTGATATTTTTAGTTATAGTATTGGTAACAAATCTATATGTATGATATGAAGGAATACATGTCTTTTTCTAACATGTTCTGCTCTTATGCAAAAAAAAAAATTAATGAGTCCATCAAATGCTGCTCCCCACAGGTGTATTCCACTGTAAAAATGTCAAAAGTTCCATTAATACCCACTATCTTATTTATTTTTCCCCTTTAGGAGAGATTTGACAAAAGGGTTTTTAACCTGCAAATAGTAATGGCATTTCATGTGTTGCTTTTCAAGCTTGACTGTTTCTTGAAAGCTTGATGGGAACTGGTGTCACTCATTTCTTGGCAGGAAAAAGAGAAAAATGACCTCAATGAAATGTTTACATGGGTCCTGTTAGTCAGGTTTATGCTTAGCACAGTGACAGCCAATTTCATTGGTTCAGCACAGGAAGGACAAGACTGAATTGTTCTGGCACTCTCTGCGCAGATCTACTTCCTGGCCACTGCTCAGTGTGCAATCTTGCTTGGAGAGTCTATTAGGCCTCACACAACAAGGAGCTGAATATTATTTTAAGCCCTATATTAATGCTAAAGTAGTTCATACTGCCTGCACCACAATGTGTTTCACAATATTGGGAATAGAAAGGTTGAAACAAGCCTGTGATTTATTTTTCTCTTATCTATGCTTTAATATAACTATTCTAGAATATTATTAAAAGCTATTACAGCCGGGCGTGGTGGCGCACGCCTGTAATCCCAGCCTCGGGAGGCTGAAGCAGGAGGATCGGTGTGAGTTCGAGACCAGCCTGGGCTACAAAAGTGAGCTCAAGGCCAGCCTGAACTGCATAGTGAGACCCTGTCTCAAAAAGACAAAAAAAAAAAAAAAAGCTATTAAGGAAAATAATAGGAAACGATGCATGAGACCTGAACAGTAGCTCTTTGCACACATAAATATGAAAAATAATTCAAGAAATATTTTAAAGAAACCATCTAAAAATACAAAATTCTTGATAATCTCATTTAGAGACACATGAACTACATAATTTTTCCATAAGACATAATAAATCTGCATCGTAATAACACAAAACCTGTGTCCTCTTTAACCTGGAGAATATGAGCCATGTGTGATATCACTTCTTAATAAGGCGGAAATGTTCTGGATGCACAAAGTTCACCTTGAGAAGGAATAGTGACTAGAGCACAGTAAATTAACGAAAGGAAAAGACTAAAATATATGAAGAGCCAACAACATGCTTTCCCTTGAAGGGAGGTGCAATAGAATGCTCACAGAAAAGCAATTACTATGAAACTTGTTGATGTGTACAGAACGAGTGAAAATAAATTTAATGAGTTAAATAGAAACGGAAAAATGAGAAAATTATTCTGTTAAAATGTTACGAGTCTAAAAAATACACATCTGTGTGTATCATCAGCAGAACCTCTGCATCTTTTTTTTTTTTTTTTTTTTTTTTTAGCAGGGAGGAGTGATAAGGTGGAAGTAGGGCCTCGCAAATGCTGGACAGTTGCTGCAACATTGAACGGAAAGATATCCTTGGGCATTTTTTTTTTTAAAACAGTGTTTCCTAAGTTGCCTGTGCTGGCCTCAAGTTTAGGATCCACCCCAGTATCTGGAATTACAGACATGGATCAATGCACCCTGATCGTTTGACTCCTATATGTACAGGAATGATAACCTTACTATCTATGATGAGCTATAAATGTACATAAGAACAGAATCTGTGACGAATTCTTTTGAAAATTATTCATTTCTTGAGATAAAATTTGTAGTTTCTCCTTAGTATCACAAAAACACTTTTGTTGAACAAAAGAAAGAGTAGTATGTAGCTAAATTTTGTGTGGGCATGTCTAAAAGCCCTGGGAATGTTTCCTGAATCCCTCAATTCTCAGTTGTTACACAGACATTCTGTGAATGTTTTAACACAGCTGAGGAAGCAATTCTAATCTCTCCCACTATTTTTCCTCTATGTTTAGACTTTTTCATAGGAAAGTATATTAAAAGCCTCAGAGAAAAGTTTCTTTTTTAGCCATGTTGCAGCAGAGCTTATACCAGATAAAGGTAATATTTTTAAAAGTAAGTTTATATGATTAATTAAGCTACTTTTTTATTTGTTGGCTTATTTTGCTTTTTTGAGTCAGAATTTCCCTAGGTCACCAAATCCCCTTGCTGGGTTAGAAATCATGACCCTCCTGTGTTAGACTTCCATAGTGCCATGATTACAGCCTGAGAGGATTTGATTATAGACACACACCACACTACGTAATCCCTGATATGTGTTTTCATAGCCATGACTTCCATCATGGAAAAATCCAATGCTTAAACTTTAGCTCAACTTCTTAAATATTTTCTAAATGGCTGTCTGAGCTGTTGCTGCTACTGTTATTGTTAACCATGACTTTTAAGGAAAACATTAATATTCCTCTTAATTTGACCAATAGAGTCTACAGACCTGATTCTTTTTTTTATCCTACCACCAGCAAACTCTTTTTGCTTCATTAATTAGAATCGTAATTGTAAATCCTTTCCGCGTCCCTTAGACATGTGAATATACAAAGTCATCTTTCTGGTTTAGAACCTAGAAATGTCACCATAAAGAACTAGAGAACCATCTCTTAAATGTGAACATTTAGGAGACCAATGCCATGGCCCCAGCCTCTAGGAGTTGGATCAGAGACTAACTTTAAGGACTTCCAGTTTGCAAATCTAAATTGCATTAAATCAGAGAGGAAAATACTTTAAGAGGGTCAATATTTCCCACTGAATACTTTACCCACTAACATCCTTCAGAAGTTTCCCACAAGCCTCCCCAGGGCATCAAAACTCAGCCTATAGTCTGCTGGAATTGACATTGTAAGGAGTTATAGCCTCAATCTTTATCTCAGCACTCTTGAATAAATCCTTCCTCAGCTATTGAATTCCATGTAGTACAGTTTTGCTCATGAACAGAATTAATAAAAATTATTGTGTGGAAATGAAATTTTCATTTGTTATGAAATTGTTCTAAAAACTATTATTTTCCTGCTCAATAGCATCATTGATAATAGCTTTCACAATTAAAGAACTTTTCCTCAGATGGGAAGATGTTTAATGCTTTTTTTATGTATGGTACATCAAAATGAACTTTGTCTCCAATCATTGGTAAGAATATGAATTTTTAATATATTACACAGATCCAGAATTTTGGATTGTGGGACATTTTTGATCAAATAATTTCATTTTAAGAATTTTCAATAAGGGCCAAAGCCATGAAGTGACCAGGTAAAGACACTCCCAGCCCGCATCCATCCCCCGAGCTCCGGCGGTGACTCCATCCATCATCCCGAGTAACCTGCACACTAGCCACAGTCCCGGGCAACTAGGTAAAGACTCTCCCAGACCACATCCATTCCCCAAGCTCCAGCTACGATTCCATCCTCCATCCTGACCGGGCCATTGGATGGCCAGTCATTAACTGCATAACTTCACTAAAGTGCAGAGATCACTGCTATAAAAAATGATAAAGACAAGGAGCAAGATCTAATCTTAGGTCCTGAGTTCACCGAAAATAAATACAGGAGACACTAACATGGAAGAAAACTGGAATCATGCAGCTGAAACTTCTGAAATGGTAGCATCCGAGGTACACAGACAAGTGCAGAAAAGTATAGAAAAACTCAGATCATACATAACATCTGAAGTAAAAAAAAAAAAAATGTATGAATTAAGAGGCTCTGAAGTGGGAAAACAGCTGCAGAAACATACAGAGGAAAACTGAGCAGAAATAACTGCTGAAGTTAAAAAAGACATCTCTAGCTTAATAGCAACTAAAGTAGGGGAACAATTACAGAAAGGTAGAGAGAAGAACAGAACAGAAATAATCTCTGAACTAGAGAACGAAAGGATAACTATAATGGGACATTTCAGCACTACTAAAGAAGACATTGATCAAAAATTAGAGGAGAAAGTAAAATGATGGATTCACTGATTGAGCAATATAGGAAAGAAGTAGATTGCGTGAAACAGTTTCAAAGAGATATACAAGAAAATAAAATCTCAATCATAAGCTGGCAAAACCATATGAACCAAAGTGAAGACAGAATCTCAGATCTTGAAGACACAATAACAGCTAGTGAAAAGGTAAGAAAGGATCTCTTAAAAACAACTAGGATGCAGGAAAAAAATAATTCAACATCTGCTAGATGATGCAAAAAGGAACAATGTGACATTAATAGGAATCAGTGAGAAAGAAGGAGTCAACACAAATGACATAAAAAGAATATGGGCAGAAGTAATAGCAGAAAACTTCCAAAATTTGAGAAAACTGTCAGACATTCAGGTAACTGAATCACATAGAACTCTAAATAACATCAACCTGACTAAAAACATACCCAGACATATAATAGTCAAGATCCCAGAAATCCAGCAGAAGAATAATATACTAAAAATTGCTAGAGAAAAGAAACAGATCACTTTTAAAAGAAAACCAATCAGAATAATGGCAAGTTTCTCTTCACAAACCATGAAGTCAAGAAGAGCATGGAGCAGAGTGCTTGAAGTTTTCCTAGAAAACAAATCCCAGCCCAGACTGGCACACCCAGGAAAACTCTCTTTCAAGTATGAGGGAGAAGTGAAATACTTTCATGATAAGGAACAACTAAGGAATTTCATGACATCAAACCAACCCTACAGAGAGTATACTAAAAGAAATTTTAGAGAGGGACCAAAATGACCTGAACTCAACAAATGAGGACAGAATGTACCCACCAAATAGGGCAACTAACACAGCAGAAAAAGGAGTAAACAGTAGTAAGTAAAACTCATGTGAAAGTCAATACATTTCAATTACAACCATTAATGTAAATGGACTCAATTCTCCAGTTAAAAGAAATAGACTGGCAGAGTGGATAAGGAAGTGAAATCCAACCACATGCTGTATACAAAAAGCACACTTAACTCTTACATAAACTCAAAGGCTAAAATTTAAAGGATAGAAAACAATACTACATGTTCCAGCACCTCAAAAAAAAAAAAAAA
>PVJA010036204.1:0-21320 GCA_004027025.1 Myocastor coypus | reverse complement strand
TTTTTTTTTTTTTTTTTTTTTTTTTTTTTTTTTTTTTTTTTTTTTTTTTTTTTTTTTTTTTTTTTTTCCCCCTTGTTTCAGAACCTTTATTTACTCATTTTTATGAGGGATCGAACCATGGTCTCTGAAGCTGCCCAAGCTTTCCCAAACAGGCACTTTAGACCACTGAGCCATCCTGCTGGGCCCCTGGGTGGTTCTCTTGACAAAGAACAAATTTAGCTGCAGTATATTATTGGCAGATAGGTGAATGGGTGGTAAAATAGTAACAGATCATCCAAGAATAGATTGGTTTTTGATTGAAATGAACATACAAATTTCTTCTTCCCCTCACCAAAATCCCTCATTAAACGATACCATGACAATATTAGTGATGTCTATTTTTAAAAAATTGATATATCCATTAATTCATTTTCTGTCTCTATATTCTATTGGTCTTAGGTTTTATTAAGTTCTTATAACTACAAAAGTTGTATTTTGTAGATAGTCATTTTGTCTAAGTAATTATTTAAAAAGTGTAATTTATAGCAATGTGTGGGGGCTGGTGAGATAGTTCAGTGGTTTAAAGCACTTGCTTAGGAAAGCTTAGGCAACCACAAGGACCTCAGTTCGATCCCCAGCACCACATGCTGTGCCAGCCCCACCCCCAGGGCAAGCTGACCTGGCCGTAAAAAATATATATATATATATAGCAATGTATGGTGGCAGACAACTATAATCCAACAATAATTTCAGCACTCTGAGAGGCTGAGGGAGAAAGTTACTAACTTAAAGCCCAACTTGGGCAACTTAGCAGCTTACTGAAAACCTCTCAAAATAAAAATAAAATTCAAAAGAAAAGGTTTGGGAATATAACTCAGTGTGACAGCCTTCTCCCACTAAGAGGGAAAAATGTACAATATTTCTAATTATGTGTGTTTATATGTTTTTGATCATGAAAATTGGATGATTGTCCAATAATTATATATATAATATATATAAATATATATATAGATTATATATATATATATATAATATATATATATATATATATTTTTTTTTTGTCTTTTTGAGACAGGGTCTCGCTATGCAGTTGAGGCTGGTCCTGAGCTCACTTTTGTAGCCCAGGCTGGCCTCGAACTTGCACCAATTCTCCTGCCTCAGCTTCCCAAGTACTGGGATTACAGGTGTGAGCCACCACGCCCGGCTTCCAATGATTATATTTTATCACCCAATCTCTTCACAGTTTATCTAGTAAGTTATCAACAAGCTGAGTTCTGTATTTATTGTTATGAGATGAAAAGATTTCCAGAATTCTATTGTTAGTTGTGCTGGCTCACCATTTGTTAAATACACAAAGTACATTCTCCGTAAGTTTATTCCAAAATTGGCTTTAATAATGTATACAAATCCAGGGCTGGAGATGTAACTTAGTAGTAGAATGTTTGCCTAGCATACATTATGTCCTGAGATCAATCCTCATCAGCACAAAACTAGAAAACCTATAAGCCTACTGTGGTTTAACTATAAAATGTACCCCAATGTCTTATATGTTCAGAGGTGGGGTTTTGGAAGGTCAAGATCAGGAGGGTACCATATTCATCAGTGGATTAATCCACTGACAGTTGATAAGTAAATATACCACTAGGAGGTAAGGTCTGATCAAAAGAGATGTGTCATGGGGCATAATCTGGAAGGGCATGTTCTTGTCTCTCACTTCTCCCTTTCCCTCTCCCCTTCCTGGCTGCCACAGGTTAAGGAAATTTTCTCCACTGTGCCTTTCTAGCTTGCTATTTCTGCTGTGTAGCCCACCAACCATGGACTGGACCCTCTAAAACCATAAGCCAAATAAAGCTCTCCTTTTAAGTTGGAGGTACCAGATATTTTGTCCCAAGGATGAGAAAGTGAATAATAGAAAACTCTTACAGTTATTCACAACCATAAAAAAAAAACTCCATCATTTCTCAGATGTATTTTGTGAAATGCTATGTCTAATTTATACCTTTTTAAACATAAAGTCCCCCTATCATAGTTGAGTGCTGTCATAATTTCTTTCAAAAGCAGTAGCAAAAAAGAAATAAATATCATATCAGTTAATTATGGCTTAGTTAACACAGATATTCCTAAATCACGAGCTCTTCAGCTTCAGTGCACTTAGGCTACTATAACACAACACTATAGATTAGGTGGCCTAAACAACAAACACTTATTCACCCAGAGGGAAGCTGGGAGCTACCAGCATGATTGGTTCTGGATTCCCAACAGGTACCTTCATGCTGTATCTTCATATAGCAGAGAAAGAGGGCAAGCAAGTTCTCCAGTCTCTTCTTGTGTGGACACTAATTCCATCACAGCTTTATCTAATTATCTTCCAAAGGCCCCCACCTCAAATGCTAGTATAGTAAGGATCAGGACTTCAATACGTGAATTTTAGGGGACCATAACTCAGTCCATAGTATTCTGCCCTTGACTCCCCAGAACTCTTACTCTCTTTGCATACAAAACATTCTGACAAACAGTTCCAAAAGTCTATAAACTCACGCCAACACCACATCTCAATCGTCATCTCAGCATGCCCAGGGGGTAGGGCTGGCAGGGCATGCTGGGGATTGAGCCCCAGCTGCTGCATCCTTATTTACTTTTAAAAAATGCTGGGCGTGGTGGCTCACACCTGTAATCCCAGCACTCCGGAGGCTGAGGTAGGAGGATTGGTGCGAGTTCGAGACCAGCCTGGGCTACAAAAGTGAGCTCAAGGCCAGCCTCAACTGCATAGCGAGACCCTGTCTCAAAAAGACAAAAAAATAATAATAAATAAATAAATAAATAAATAAATAAATAAAAAATGATCACTGACAATAAGGGTAGATCACAGCAAACACTGAAGTTAAAAAAAAAAAAAAAAACATTTTTAGGGGCTCGGAGCAGATGGCTCAGAGGCAGAAGTGCCTGACTGTCAAGTGCAAGATTCTGAGTTTGATCCCTGGTTCCACCAAAAAAAAAAAAAAAAAAAATTTTTTTTTTTTTTTTAACTTTACATCATGCTTCCTATTATTCATAAGAAATCAAAGTAATTTATAGCCAGGATGTAAGTCTAGGAAACAGCAAAGGCTTCAATACCTAGGATGTATCCTTTGAGAACAGCCAAATCAAGAGCAATAGCAAATGTTTGTTTTGTGCTTTAACCTTTAAATGTAATGACCTTATCAGGGCAAAAATGATTAACCTGGGCTCATTTTTGGAGTGAAATCAGTAGGAAATCACTGGCTGCTTTCTCTATGAGGACACTGAAATGGAAATAGAGCAGCCACACTTGCTTTCACTCCAGAAAGGAAAACTGGATTTCTTCCCCCAGGAGCTGACACAGACTGAGCAGATGAGCCCCCCAGCAAGGCCTGAGACATTCCTAGGAAGAGACTAATATTTTCTTTGGCAGGAGCTGGCACTGAGATTTCCTAAAGAAACAGTGGCTATGGGCTTCTGAACTGAAGTAGAGTAAATGAACAGAGAACTGAAGAAGTGTAACATAAAGAAGTTGCTTTTAAAAAATGTTTTTATATATTTGGTATAGGGTCTCACTATGCAAGTTGGAGTTGTAGTGATGCTCCTGTTTCAGCCTTCCCAGCACTGGATTACAGGCATGTACCACAACATCCGGTCTCAAACAGCTTTATTAACATATTCTCAACATCCATTTGGTACCCATGGTGAAACAAAGATCTGCCCTTGACTTAATCCTAGAGGAATTAGTCTACAATGCATGTGGGCACCACACTAGACTTCAGAATTACCTCAGGGAAACTTAGTCTGTACCGAGGTGGTTTTCTTTTTAGCCTGCTATGATCACCATATTTTCTAAATATAAAATAATCCCAATTCCAGAATAACAGGTAGTCACAGGACACTCTCTGCATGTACCCAAGGAATAGAATACCGGTGCACACGTGTGGATATGTTTGTTGCTGGGGATCAAACTCAGGACTTCCTTCATGCTTGGCAACTACTAAGCAACACTCCCAGAATCTTTAATATGCAGAGCAGTTTGAGTCCTATTTCTATCCATTAGTTTGAATACCATCTTTGCATAACTCAAAGACTCATTTAATTGCTTACTCAAACAAAAAATGAATTCCCTCTAGTGCTATAAAATGCAGTTTGTAAAACTAACATTTTTACAAATTGTGACTGCTACTGGAAAACTTTTAAAGTGACATCTTTTTCTGGTTTCTTAGTCAACTTATCTCTAGGATCTTAATTATCCCTAGAATATTTCCCTTAAAATTTTGTACTTTCTATTATGAACAATATCTTCTTTTTTGATTTTCCAGTCCCTTTAATTACGTGCCCTGAGGAGCGGGCAGACGACAGGCAGGGGTGTGAAAGGTGGCTGTCCTTGAGGCCCACTTGGCCAGTCATTGTCTGGCAGCTGGATCTTGCTGGGTTGAAGCAGTTGGATTAAATGAGGGGGAGGCTGTTGGCCTCTCAGTATTTCGCAAGCCTCTCAGCTTCTCGGCATGCCCAGACATGCATCCTATAATCAGGTAGGTCTGTCACAAAGATGGTCCCAAAGACAAGGACAATGGAGAAGCCAAAGATGATGGCAGCATGCCATGTTCCAGACGTCCACGACAGGGTCCTTGTCAAAACCATGATAGTCTGGGTTCTTCTCATACATACAAGTTTTCTTCCTCGGGTTCTGGGTCCTCCTGCCACTGGGCGGCCAGTTCTGGTGCCTGTTTTCCAGGCACAGTGGACAGAGAGACCACAGCAAACACAGCAGCCAGGAGCCCAGGCATTGCCACTGCTGCCAGAAGCTGACGAGTGCACAATCCTAACAGCCCCAGCACCATAACAGATTGTCTGTCTTCTCATCAAAACAGACAATATTCATATATAATATGAATTCCCAAGACTAGGAAGAAAAGGGTCACTAAATCTAGATGACTCAGTTGGGATTTTCCATTCTCCTGTGAATCCAATTTGGTTACGTAAACCTGCCTTCCCTGATGAGTGCGCTTTCAACATTCATTAGGTTGATCTGAGATCATAGTTGCCACATTTATCCTTAAGAATTGTGTGCTGTTCTGAATTGATTAAACTTCAGATGGGCATAGAAGGGAAGGGTACAACAAGGAAAAGTGCACATGTGTCAGATACAGATTTAATTCCTATCTTCTGAGATCTGTCATTATTAGCCTCTCTGTGTTTAAGTTTTCCCTTAATAGGAAATCAATTATTGGTCATATTCCTGGAGCTCAAAGAAATATGATAAGCAATGAATTAAATATGAATTTTATCCAATAAATATAAGTCTATACACATGGAGCTTATAAGTATTGGGCACATCCAAAAAATTACTCAGCAGTAAACAGACTCTGAATTAAGCCACCAAACTTTAAAACTTTCTAATTCCTATAAAATTACAACTTTCTTAAAAAAAAAAATAGGGGCTGGAGAGATAGCTCTGTGGCACAAGTACCTGCCTGGCAAGTGCATGGTCGTGAGTTTGAACTCTGGTCCTGCCAAAAAAAAAAAAAGATTAAGAAAAATTGTCCACTTATGTCCCCACATACACAAAATGTGAAATATCTTTGTGAATTAATCATCAACCAACTTGCTGAGCTTTTCATCTAAGCACCATCCCCTTGTATGTATTCACACAGTTGTAAGTGTAAGCATAATGAAGGGTTCATTAGCTGCAAAAGGAAAAGATACTGATGAAATTCAAATTTTATCTGAAACTCAAATCTTCACTTAGACCTGAGAGTCAAGTTGAATAAAAATGAGATAAAGATGTCCTAATTTTATGTGAAAAATACTGATGGTGGGTGGAGGTACTCATTTTTACCAGAACAGCAAAGGACAGAGTCCACGGTGGGCTTAAGAATATAATGAAAATAATAATACCAGTAATGTAGGGAGGAAAGAAGCAAAGAGCTGTAATAGCTATGCTTATTAGGCCCAAAATAGATGATTTCCCACACCTGTGAGCAAAAATGAGTTTTCCAAATGTAAACTTACTAGAAATAAAATGTATGGGTTTTTTTTTGTTTTTTGTTTTTTAATTTGTTTGTTTGTTTTGTTTTGGGCAGGACTGGGCTTTGAGCTCATGACTTAGCACTTGCCAGGCAGGCACTTGTGCCACTGAGCTATCTCCCCAGCTCCCTATGGGTTTGTCAAATATATCTAGTAATTGTGATGTTCCTTGTATCAAAAATGGCCAAAAAGGACTGTGTTCTAAACTTTTTTTTTTTAAATGGCGATAACACTGAAAGAAAGAAACACTTTAAAAAGCTTAACTTACAGGCTGATGTGAAGAGTAATACATATGATGAAAACAGAGAAACTCTTCCAAGAAAACAACTTAATGATGTAAATATAAGTATTACATCTATGTTGCAAAAGAAGAAATTAAGCATTGTAGGGTAGGGGCTAGGGAGATAGCTTCATAGCACAAGTGCCTGCCTGGCAAGTGCAAGGTCGTGAGTTCAAACCCCAGTCCCTGCCCCCACAAAAAGCATTGTAGGGTATAAACCATTTCCTAACATCATATATATTTGCTAAACAGAGATAAAGATAACAAATGAGTTTTTGGACATATAGATTTGAGGTCCTCACAGGATACACAAATGGAAGCATTTAGTGAATTGTTCAGTATATGTACATAGTACACTCACAAAAAAGAAATGGAATGAAACAGACACCTGTCTGTGTTTGGCACATAGGTCAAAGTTGAAGAAGAATGGCTGTGGTTACTTACAATACAAACTACCTAAGCCGGGCGTGGTTTCGCACACCTGTAATCCCAGCACTCGGGAGGCTGAAGCAGGAGGATCAGTGCGGGTTCGAGACCAGCCTGGGCTACAAAAGTGAGCTCAAGGCCAGCCTGAACTGCATAGTGAGACCCTGTCTCAAAAAGACAAAAAAAAAAAAAACAAACTACCTAGATTTATGGGTCACCAGCAGCTCCACTGGAGCCACCCAAGGAAATTCAGCCAGGGCTCCTGTTCCTGCCACGTCTGCTCAAGCTGACACGATCTAATCCAGAAATACAGGCTGAACATGTGCCACCAGAGCTTCCATCAGTGTGCAAAGGACAGGGGCTTCATCAGGTTGGACTAAGTGACCTTCCATCAATAGATTATCCAAGACTTACACCTTCAATAAAACAGACCATGCTCACTCTGTACATAAAATAGGACATTTTAAAGCTTAAAAAGATTCTAGAGACTTTCTTTGAGGGGAGGCATAGATCCTTCAGGTGTTGTAGCTAAACACTGAATTTTCCCAAATTCTTGGAATTATTAAGTACAATTAAAGATTTAAAGTGTAATTAATAAAACTAGGGGTAATGATACCAATAAAGAAACTTCCACATTCAAATCAGGCATAGTAATGTTTATCCCAGATGTGTAAATATATTCATGCTGTTTTTTCCCATTTTCTATCAAGAAAAACTATTACCGACAGACAATTTACATAACTTTACTGATTATGCTGAAGAAATTAGGAGTGATGTCTCCGTTTAACTACTAATAAGGACTAGAATGCCAGAGTCACAAATTTTACCGTACTTGCCCAGGAATTTGGTCTGGGATTATTTCCAAACATGTGTTAAGCATTATTTGTCATGGAATTTTATGTAATAAAGTTTGTTTTTTATTAAATGATGCCTAAAACATTTGCAAATTATGATAGTTCTTAGGGTCATATATATTTCTTGTCTTAAAGTCATACATGGCTTCAAGATGTATCTATGTATGTTTAGACCTTGAAATGAATGCAATTTTAAGCATTCCATTTCCTTGCCCCAAAACTTATACTGAAACACACAAACACACACACATACACACATACATGCACACACAAACACACATAAAGACAGGAAAAAAACATACTACCATCACCTCCCATTTTCTTGAGCTTGGAACTTAAAAGAAAATACAAATAAAAAACGTGATTTTAGGTTTAAATAGTTTAGATAGTATGTTTTCTAGTCAACTATTTTCCTTATAAAAAAGAAAACATACTTATAAGGGGTATTAGCATTTATACATTACAAAAAGATGGATTTAAACCTAAAATCACATTTTTTCTCAAACTATATTCTAAAGAATATCAACATCCTGCAAAATCTCAGTGCAGAGTTTGAAGACAAATGTCTTGACTGGGTTCTGGATTGGACACAAACAAGTTATAAAAATATATGAAATAACTGGGAAAAGTTACAGTAATTAGATATTTCTATATCATTGTCAAGGGCTATGGGTGACATTTATTACTGTTACTATGTAAAAATTATTTCATTCCTGGGAAGTCATACTGAACTATTTAGCAGCTTAAGTTTCAAGGCAAGCAGATCATAAAAAATACATGATATGTATTTTTAAGTGGTTCAGAGAAAACCAGCTTATTTATATACATAAAGAGATAACAAAAGAGAAAATAACTGTGGCACAATGTTAGCACAAGGTAAAGGGCACATTAGCATCAACTTGTCCTATTCCTTTCAATTCTTCAGCCAGTTTTAATAGACTACTGACTTGAGAAAAGTAGGGGAAAATATGTAGCATATTCACAATTTTATCTAATTATGAAGCATTTTTTACCTATCATGCTTCTCAAAGCTTTTATTTTATACAGCATACTAATGTCCTAAGGATAGCTTAGAAAATGTTAAACTAAACACCAATTTCTAGCCACTTATTAAACAAACTTTGATTTTCATTTTTTAATTTATCACTGATTCCTAAATCTAAATGTTCTAATTATGTAGCATTAATTTCTACTAGTCTAATAATGTTTCAAACAAATTTTTCAAACAAAAATATCAGTAAATCCCACTGCTTTACAAACTAATCTCAGTTTTGAACAGCTTTTCAGAGACCCATTATACAGGTTCTTGCCAGATCTTCACAAATTGGGAAACATGTATGTTAGTTGGTGCATACAAATGTAATCTTCAGTCACCCACTTCCTTTGAACTGATCTGAGCATTACTTGCACATGTAAAGATGTTGAAACATACATAAAGGCATTACATACAATTTATAATTGTGCACAGGTAAAACACAGGTTCTGTTAAGTAATTTTGTAGTAATTATGTACTACAGCTCCCTCAGGTTCTAATTTATATGGCTGATTTAAAAGAAATATTCCTAGTCTCTAGGCTGAGCTCTGAAAACATTCTCTTGGCGTATCCTTCCAAACAATGTGTCTTTCTAGAATCTATCATCGAGATGCCAATGTACCACAAGTTTAGTGAAACACTGAGTAACTTCCTATATGTAAAAACAAAACAGTATACATGATATAAACTATGAAAAACAGTACCCATCACCTCATTGGTACTCAATATCTAATATGTTTACTATTACTAATGTACCTACTATCGCATTTGGTCTTCAAAAAACATAGCTGCTGTGAAAATTAAGTTGCTTGATTAAAGCCAAAATTTTGACTTAAAAAAGGCAAGATAAGATCACAGGTCCTGACTGTGAATTTCACTAGACCAGACCATTTTTTCAGCATCTGGGACATACCTGTCTAACATGAAAATGTTTATTTCATTACTGCCAATTTGATTCACTTTTTCCAAAAGTAAAAAATAAAGTTTTTCACAAATGGTTGAAACTACAAAAACCCTTTCAATAGATAATTTTGGTAACAATCAAATCATGTATGTATCCACCTGTTATCTGAACTTGAATAATATAATAAGTGTAGAAATACACAAAAAGCAATTTTTTTAAAGTTTTATTTTATCACTCCTATCAAACACATCAGAAAGCATATCAACAGTGCATCTTATGGTAAGTCAGTTTACAACAAAACTGAACAAGGCAATTGTGTTTACAGAAAAAAGTTCTCAGCAAAAAGTACACAATACAGTCCACTGAAACGCAGTGTTCATACTTTCAGGATATAGGAAAGTGAAAAATGAAAGTCCTCTGCTACTCAGCAAGAAAAAAAAGTTTAAGATTAAAAACAGAAATGTAGAGATTTGAAAATAACTTGATACTGACACACATCTACATTTACAGTCCCACTTAGTTATTTAAAAAAAAAAATACCTCACAAACAAGACATTACAAAGAACATATAACCATAGTGCCAAGAAATGCCAAGACCGATTGAAACAACTGGTAAAAATGTTATAGACAAATTACTCACTATATCGTGATGTTTTTGTAATTCTGAGGTGAAGGTAAACCAACACAGGAGAAAATACTCCTTATAACTGGCTTTGGTTTAAGTGATCTTTCACATTTTTTTACAGACCAAACCTTCTTATCAAAAGCACAGTAATTACATATAATAAGGGACAAGAATAGGTTTTAATATTATAACCTACCACTTCAGTGCTGACACAGGAAGCCATAATCTTAGAATTCATTCATTGTAACAGGATTTTGAGAAGTGATTAAAACTACAGCAAAACTGAAGCCCTTTTAGAGGGAAAATTGCTTCTACCCCAGATTTGATACAGTCAATAGGATACTAAGGAATGTTAAATTTAAGATTTTTTTTTCAAAAAACAATTAAGAATGAAAGAGTAGATCCTGCTGGAAAAGATGTGGCTTTTACACTCTGCAAAGTAATATATGGAAGTGCAGCTTAACTTTTTATTGTAATAAATAAACCCTACTTAGCTCCATAAGGTGCAATAACTTTGTAACTAGTGCATACTAACACCACCCACGGTACCCAATGTGCAAAGGGAAACATGGTTAATCTCCAGTTTCTTTCTGATCCTTGATGCACATGAATGGCAATGAACACCAAATATACAAAAGCTGGAATTCAAATATGTACTCTTTTTTAACAATTGGCTAAATCAAATATGAGTGTTTAATCTGGTTTCATATGCTCTTACACTAATTTTCAAGGAAAGAATAAGGAATGTGTAAGAAATATAATGTCTTTATACTATAGATATTAAATCTGCAGCTTAAAAAATAAATACTTTAAAATCTTTAACCATGTGGAAGATTACTACTGCCAATAAGGGAGCCATTTCTTCTCTTCCTCTTCTTTCACTCCCTCATTAAATTTAACAGGCTTTTAGAGCCCTATGCTACTCAAGAGATTTTTGAGTCCATCTATGCATGATTTTAGAATACTCACTACAATTGCTCTTTTTTATACTCATGTCCTGATATCATGAATATTACTAAGGGGATGTAACCTATAAGAGGAAGGAGATTCCAACCTGGGATTTAAAAGAAAAAGTGGCTACAAATAACTTTCACTGACAATCAATACCTTATGGCAGCAGACAGCTCTGATTTCTACTATAAGGGTTTTTCAAAAGGAAAAAAAGAAAAAACACAAACAAAACCAAAAAGAGACCAATTCCAGTTTTTTCCCTAGAATGTGACATTGTCAATATACGGAATAGTTTAAGAAAATTAGTTCTCCAAACAAAAATGAACGGTCATATAAGGTAAGTACAGATGCTTCTCTTTGCTGTTAAATGACAATACTATGAACTTAGTGCATAAAACAAATTGCATTCGATTGAACCATCAATATTCTTCAGATTACAGTGGCATCTACCCAATTTAGTGGGAAATAATATTTAGCCAACTGATCATTTTCTCATGAATCTCAGCACTTATGGTACTAGAAGCATAACTGCCATGATTATAATTTTTTGAAAAGCACAAATAAAGTAAACTTAAGGTAAATTTCCATAAGCAGTACAAAGAAGAAAAGTGCTAAGCAATAGGAAAATGAATAAGAACTTCATATCAGGAGAACAAAGTTTATGTAAACTGTGTATCATATCCTGAAAATTACCCTACTGACCACCTATAAAATATAGAATTTCCTAAATGCTCTCTGATTTATAGATAAAATTTTACAATAATTTACCCTAGAAAATTACAGCAAAAATAGTTAAAATTACTAACCTCCTTCTTAAATATCCATAGCATTTGCCAACTGCACGTCACTGGTAAGTGCACAATTTGAGTAACAATCAAAAACATGGATGGGAGACAGTGGCCAGAATCACACAAGAAATCCTGGGTATGGGATCAGGTAAAGAAGCTATATTAAAACAAAATCAAGTCTTCATATTCTGTGTAGGCTACAAAGTAAAATTCTCTGTTCCTGATTACATAAATTCTAAACACACCACAGGAGGCTCAGAGGAGCTCCAAGTGATGGCAATACAACATAAGCATGCTCACTGAGAAAACTAGATAGCTAGGTGATACCACGGTCACTTGAAAATTGCCATCTCAAAATAAAGGTGCTTTACTGAGCACCTTAAGAAAAAATGAGAATCCTTTTGAGCTGTGACCAACAAATGGTCTGTATGTGACTAAACCCGACAAATGATATTATAGGGCTATAGAAGCAAATTTGAGGAAGGAACCAGATATCAGAAATGGAACTATATCCAAGGAAGGATTCTACTTTGCCTAGTAAGTAGCTCTTCTATTATATTGGAATAAAATCAAATATGAATGGTTTTACACAGTCAAAAAAGTCCCCAAGGAACTTTTGGGCTTTTACGTTATGTGACTTAGTCCAAAAGTTCTTCCAAGAAAAAGGCAGAGGTGCAATTAATCATCATCTGGGAAGGTTTCTCCCAACAAATTTTAGTATTTTCCAGGAAGAACAAGGCACTTGCTCAAATTTTTATCTACACATCCACCAGACTAAAAGTAATGATGTGACTCCATCTGCACCCTAATCTGAATAAAGCCACCTACCATATAACCTTGCATGAGTCTGGTGTTATCTTTTACTGAATGTCTCCCTAACTTTCTTGTCCAGTAACTGTTGTCCTAATTACTACTAGTTACCATGGTGCTGACTTTCACTGCATTATAAAAAGTAAAATGCAATGCTGCAAAGTATAACTGATACTAGTAGAATTTATGTAAACCAATGAACTCAGAAGAGCCATGAAACGGCAACCGGTAAGTGCTTTAATTTTCTTTCATTTATTCCAGAAAACTGATGCCCTTCCTGAGGGAAAAGTCCAGTGTAATAAGATAGAAACAAATATTATGCCCAGTGCTTTTCAACTTTCTCTATGTGGTAGCACTATCGCCAGCTGGTTAATGTATCTAAGTTCTCCTTACCAGTGGGAGTACCAAAAAGGCCATGTTTCTCTCAATTAAAATGGAAAACCATGAGTACAACTATATGTATGGATTTCATCCTAGTAGCTACCTTAATTTTGGCTCAAGGTAACAGAAAAAGAATTACTCTGAAGGTAGCTACTGGGGTTCTGGCCAAGAACAAGAACAAGGAAGATACTCGGTGATACAGATCTCTTCTTGCAAGAGGGTAATCCATTTCAATTTCTTAAAATGTAGCATATACTGTAATTAGAGATAGCTAATGCTATCTTCAATGATCGGTTTTACCCTTCTTGTTCTTTTCTAAATAGGCACTAAAATTTTGGTAGTGGCTAGCTAACTTCACTTTCCAGAATGTTTCTAACAAACCCAAAATTTTCTATCATCACTTTACATACCTTTTCTGGGGCAGAACACACCATGGTGATGCCATAGAACAGTAAGAAAAAACTAGAGTCCAGGTGTGGTAGCACACACCTGTAATCCTAGCACACTGGGAGGCTGAAAACAGGAGAACCACTATGAGCCTGAGCTGCTTAGTGAGACTCTGTACAAAATACATTAAAAAAAAAAAAAAAGGAATTGGGGAAAGAGGAGAGGAGGCACAAATAATACTTTAGGGAAAAATAAACTACCTGAGATAAAATTTGCCCCACATGGTTGGAATTAAATGACATGAACCCTCACCTCTTTACCCTACCTCTCAACTCTCTAGTTTTTCAGTAATCTCAAGGAATCAAAATTCCTTTGTATATATTCCATCCTAAAAGAACTGTGAAAATGGTACCTTTAATAATATTTGGTTCTAGTTAAGAAAGATATTAAGATTAAGTTTCTGATAACAAAAGGTGAAAGAATCTGCAAATGGCATCTTTGGTAAAATGGGGTAAAAGCTATAAAATGACAATTTAAATCACAGTAGGCATCTTTCTTCAATTCTGTGGCTTTAATATAATATTTAATTCAATCACGGTTATTCAGGCTCATCAACTCTTCCTTAACTCCCTTAAAATCTAGTTAGCATCTTTTGTAATAAAATTCTACAGTGTTACACACTACATATAGGTATGAATATATCTGCAATAAGAGGATGATCAAAGACTGCTGAGAAGTGCAGCATCAATGTTAGCAGCATACTGCATGACTAAGCTCAGAAGCCTAACTGCAGTTTATTTGCAAGGATTATTTCCTTTTCCCTATAGGCTGGGGGAAGAGGTACATGTGCTGACCTCAAATTCTTGCCCTTAAAAAAAAAATTCATCTTTATTTTGTGTTTATCAGTAGGTATATAAGGATCTGTTATTTCTAGTTACCATAAATGCAGCTACCCTTATATGTATTTATGGAAAGATTCATTCTTCAAAATACTGGTTCTACTCTCTTGAACTCTGACTTGACAACCAACTTCTGAAAGGACAAAATGAAAAATAACTGTTCTTCTTTCAAAGGAAACATACTGGGGACCATGCTAAAGGCCCTTTGGTAATTCACAAACCAGCCTCCTTACGTCAATTTGGCTTTATAATAAATAACATGAAGGGAGAGTCCTGAACAATTCTGATTATTATAGTAACTAAAATGTCAAATAGTGATTGAACATGCAAATTCCAATCAGGCTCTCAGTTATCTGCATGGCACACACAAGGACTATGAGGAGGCTCCAGCAGGAAAAGATATAAAAGACTTTTTCCTTAGGAAAAAATAAATAATTTCATTCAGGTAAGGAAATAGAAAAAAAAATCATAACATATATAACTTGTTTTTGTATAATCAGTGCTTTATAAAGATTTCCTTGCTTTTACACCTTTAAAAACAATCTACCCTCTGTTGAGAATTCACACTTAAAATCTTTAAAACCATGTACTCATCCTGTATCCACACATTCATGCTTGCTGGCATTCTCTACTCAGAAACACATTAGAGTGCTAGGAATCCTTTTAAGAACTGAGTTTTCTTTCTACTTCTACCTTATTATCTACACCTTTCTGTACTTCAATACAGTCAACAGCTAGACCACTTGGGATGTTGTTCCTCTGGCTTCTCTTCAGCTAAAGACAGAGACAGAGAATGGGGAAGGGGAAAAGTGGGTGAGGGAGAGGCACAAGAGACAGAAAAGAAAAAAGGATCCTTGATATTCTCTTTGTTTTTTCTTTTGTCTTCAACGTACATCTAATTTTTTAAATCTCAATTTTCCATGATAGACAGAAGCACATCTTGAGATATTATACAATGATCATAGAAGACTCAGTACAAAAAGATGAGCCAATGCAAGGTCTAAAGTACATGGAAGAATGGGATCACTTCCATGTACCAAAACCTCTTCTTTGTTCCAATCACTTAAAGAGTTTCAGTGTAACCCTTGTCTCTTCTCCAGTTTGTTCTGAGGCTCTCAGGAATGAATTGTTTCATCATTTACATTCTATCAGACATAACAACTCTCAAAATACATGTATCTTCAATTTTACAGACATGAAACAGGTTAGGGAAGAGATGGGTATAAACCGTATCTGCTCACAAGATTCACACTATAAAGTACATTGACTCAAATTTTCTCTAATCTTTCAACCTGCACACTCATCCAAGCAAACATACTAGACATAAAAATTGTGCAAGATCAAGCATCAGCTTTCTACTTTAAAAGCCTTAATAACAATTTTAAAATGCAGATAGGCTCACTGCAATTTCTTTGAAGGAATATTAGGTACTACAGTACTCCTTTTTAAAAAATTCACAACTCAGTGTTAACACAGTAGGTAACTGCTGCTTGACAATTACTTAATATTACTAAGAGCATCCAGCGCCAGTTAAGGATTTCAACAATAAGAACCACCTGACAACAAAAGGGAATAATCTGCAATTGATGCCACCAACCTTAAATCTGTTAATATTCACTATGACATACTATTCATCCTTGCTTCATGATCACATAAAATAATAACATCTTTGGAGGTTACATACGGAAGAGCAGCACCTGCCATACTGCATAAAACAAGGCTGCCCTCATGGATGCTCTACAACCTCTCAATGTATAGCTGAGAGGTCTTGTCCTACTCAGTGCCAAATGTTTGTAACGCAACATTGCTAGGGCAATGACTGCATATTTGCAGGATTAAATAAATGTACAAAGTACCCTTTAAAATGGTACATGGGTACTCCTGCATTCAGATGTGGAATACAATGATCCAGGAAATGAAAGTGGAAAAACATGAAATAGTCCTTAGGTTACCCATTAAAGCAAGGTTTGATACAGATATCCCCTCTTGTAGGCACTCAGTGGGTAGAATGTAGCCACAACAAACTTCCCATCAAACATCCTTCCAGTCAGTAATTTCTGAGCAGCTTTGGAATCACCAGCATTTGCATACTCAACAAAGACCTGAAAGAGAATACAGAAGATAAAGTCATTTCACTTCTACCATGATCAGCACTCTACAAAATTTAATGTATGCAGTAACACAATGAACGACAAGATACTTATGGACAGCATAAGATACAAGTTCCATAAGGTTACAATGGGCCTGGAAATTTTATATTGCCTAGTTTTCTGCTACACTTTTCCTGTGTTTAGGTTTGGTAAGTTAGACCAATTATTACCACTGTATTACTGTATTATAACTGCCTACAATACTTAGGATAGTAGAATGCTGTATGGATTTATAACCTAGAAGTAAATGGCTATATCATAAAGTTAAAGTGTTTCACAGGCTATCTGGATAAATAACCTATATATCAGGGTGCTCAACCACACCTAGCAATGCATTGCTCAGAATATGATCTGTCATTGCCGGGCGTGGTGGCTCATGCCTGTAATCCCAGCACTTGGGAGGCTGAGACAGGAGGATTGTTGTGAGTTCGAGACCAGCCTGAGCTACAAAAGTGAGCTCAAAGCCAGCCTGAACTGCACAGTGAGACCCTGTCTCAAAAAGCAAAAAAAAAAAAAAGAATATGATCTGTCATTAAGAAACACATCATCGTGTATCACTTAAGGATTTTGTTAAAGGCAGATATTGCTTCTGTCACGATGCCCAAAGCTTGGTCAGAGTTTCTGCATTTTGCAACATACTATAATGCCAGTGCTGATGGTCCAGGCACCATAATTTAGAGCTGCAAGAGAGTTCCTCAGAATTCAGTCCAATTCTTTAAACCCATTAAAGTTAAATCCATTAAAGATAAGTTGAATGAAAAACATGATTTATGAAAAACATAATTCAGATGATTTAACAGCACTGCATTGCTGAAGTTCTTCCAAACAGCCAAAGAGCAACTCCATTTCAGCAGTGACCCAAAGATAATCTGCTCTTTTGCAAGTTTAACAAGGAAAATGTACTGGTCAAAACCCATTGGAAATTATTAAAATATTGGGAACAACTATAAACCATAACCAGTAATACAGAAGAAGTTCAAAATTAGGTAATTTCCTTTTCCAGACCTTCTGAATTGTGAAGTAAATTATTGTACTATATTCTTTCGGTACAAGGTCTTTTTACTGACTTAAAGTTACGGCACAGTGAAATGATCTAGAAAGACTTCCTCCCAGTTACCCTATAAACTGGTTTATGTGACAAAAACCTGACCCTCTTTTCTCAGTTGCACCTCTCATGCATTATTTCAGTAGTCTCTATATTGAAGATGAGATATCCTATGAGACTTAGAGACCTTGAAAGGAGATGCAAAACCAGAATATTTTAAGGAAATGAACTTGCAGATTCTCAATTTTCATTTGTACATTTTCCTAAAATCAATCTACCTCCAAATGTGGGCAAATATCATTGTTATTTTCCAGTTTTCTTGCTTGAAAAAAACCAGTTATTTCCGCAGGGTATAAAGACTTCCACGTTGTGAGAACATGAAATTTCTAACATAGTAGTTCATTTTATGAAACTCTCCTTTATTGATAAAGTCCATCCCCCTCCAATGATGGTTCACTCCCTGTCTTAGTTAGGCAAGTTATCTGTTAAGCATGATATAGTATATCAGACCTAGGAATTCTGGCCTGTGATAGGGCTAAATTTATTTATAGTACACTGAAACCTGTACTGAGGAGAACTCAATTCTGCTTCTTCCATCCCTTGACTATTTCAGTGGCTCTTAAATATAAAGGTGACATCATCTAATATGAAAAACTTCCTTTTCCACCTATAGAAAGATAACTGCATCTATCATCTATTCTTAAAATCCATCCCTAAAATGTGCAATTTATTGGAAATAAATGCTGCTCAAAATGGTCAAAGCTGTATTTTCTATTTAAGTGAAAATATAAAATTATATGTGATTGCTTTCAGCATAGGTATATTTCATGTAAGACAGTTAAAAACATATAATCAAAACTGTCATGAAATACATAATTTTTCTTAATCTTTAAAATATTTTTTTACTAAAAATAAAAGTATAGTTGGTTATAGGACTGATTTTTAACCATACATGCTTTTTCATTAAATGCAAAAGCAAATTTAAAAACTAATACTTAGTGAAAATGAGTCTATTTCTGGGGCTGGGGAGATAGCTCCGAGGCACAAGTGCCTGCTGGGCAAGTGCAAGGTCGTGAGTTCAAACCCTGGTCCCACAAAAAAAAAAAAAAAAAAAGAAAATGAGTCTATTTCTGACTTTTTTCTTTATTCCTACTTTCAAATCTTTACACCAAAGTTCAGAGACATACATTTATGCAGGAAATATTGCATTTTATACATTCTTCCTCCTTTCCAGACAACCTACAATATTATAGTTTCATTCTAAATAAGAAAAGCACCTTAATTTACTATGATATGAAATGATTAATTATAAGCTTCACTATTTTACTTTTAAGTTTTACTAGTTTTTGCACTTACAATATGCATCCATAATTTATGTTCCAGTAGTTTTGTAATACTTAATAATTATGTTTCTTTTAATCGAAAAGCTAAAACTAAAGTCTGGCTATATCAACTAGGTAACAGACATTTTCAACAAACTAAATTAATAATTTTTAGCAAAAACTTTTCAGTTTCCTTTAAATATTGTATCAGAAAAAAAACTCAGCACATTTCCTCACATTGATAATACCAAGACTTATTAAAAATTTTTTTAAAAAACTTTATGTGTTTGGTACATGATCTCACTTTGCACAGTATCCTCTTGTCTCAGCCTCCCCAGCAGTGAGATTATAAGCACACGCTACCATGCCCAGTTTTGGTGCCGGCACAATGTGTGAGGGTTCCAAAGCTGGCACAGCACAGGTACCAGTGATAGAACTCGGGTCCTTGAGCGTACCAAACAAGCACTTACACAACCAAGCTATCTCCCCAGCCCACAGGACATAGTTTTAATGTCATTCTTCAGCTACAACTAGCACTCTTGTTTCTCTATTCCATGTCTTCCATTCATTTTGACCACTGACATTAACATGAGTCAGATCATGTTTAACCTTAACTTAAAACCTTCCAATACCTCTTTATTCACAGTAAAAGCCAATGTTATCTCACTCTATTTGTTTTGCCCCCTACACTCTCTCAGCTCTTTTTAATCTATGATTCCATCCCTTTTTCACTCTGCTTTAGCCACACTGGTCTCCTTACATCTGGCTGGCCTTCTCAAGGATTTAGAACTTGTGTTTCCTTTGCCTGTAATTGATTTCATTATTTCATTCAAATCTCGACCAAAATGCAAACTTGTTAGAGTATGGCCTTTACTATCATAGGATGGAAATGAGCAGCACATTCTACCCCAGCACACTTTAAGCCACTTCCTCAATCAACTCCCTCCTCACACTTAATCAATGTATTTTCTTACTGTTCTGATTGATACTGTATGCCAAGTGCCTAGAATGTAATAGAGCCATAATAAGCACTGGCTAAAGGACTAAACATCAAGGATACATTTCGCATGTTCTTGATAATGAATGAGGTAAATGGTATTATTGGATTAGCAGTAACTTTTCACTAAGACCAGAATGAAATTTATTTTTTACCTGCCAAAACTTTGCAAACACTGAATGTATGCAATAAATTACTTCACAATCGGTGGGGATTCTACCACTGTTCCTTATATTGACAACTAGCAACAACCAAAGGAATTCTTGGTTTACCAACTGATAGTGAGAGAATACCTAGTGGGCAGAGGCTGAGGATGCTTTTACTAAACATCCTATAATGTTTGGACAGCTCCTTCAATAAAGAATTATCAGGCTAAAGCCGGGCGTGGTGGCTCACGCCTGTAATCCCAGCACTCGGGAGGCTGAGGCAGGAGGATTGGTGTGAGTTCGAGACCAGCCTGGGCTACAAAAGTGAGCTCAGGATCAGCCTCAACTGCATAGCGAAACCGTCTCAAAAAGACTAAAAAAAAAAACAGAATTATCAGGCTAAAATGTCAATAGCAACAAGATTAAGAAACTGAGATATAGTAAAGCAATATTCTGCTTCTCTAAAAATTGAAACACAGATAAAGATTTTGTTTTAGAGAATAAAAATTTTAAAAATTAAAAATGATACAGAATTTCACAACAAAATGATAGGAAATTAAAGATGGTTGGTAAATTATATACTGTTATCTTCAAAGTAGTTGTTGAGATTACCAGATATAAGCACACAAAATTAGTCCAAAAAAATTTATGCATTAACTGTCTCTTTCAATAAACCAATAGAAATTAGTAGTATAATTATCTTAGCTATCTTAGGTGTGTTTGAATTTTCTCATCCTTCTTTCTTTTCTCCTTTCCATCATTTTTTTTTTATAATTTATAACTGTAGTTTCTAACAAAAACATTGACCAGTTTTAGCTCACACATTTTTTTTTTTTTTTTTTAACTTTATGTTATGGCCAGCTTAGCCTGCCCTGGGGGTGGGGCTGGCACAGCATGAGGTGCCAGGAATCGAACCATGGTCCCTGCCATTGCCTAAGCTTTCCTAAGCAGGTGCTTTAGACTGCTGAGCTATCTCACCAGCCCTGTATACATTTTTTTAGATGAAAAACACGAGGTTCATCAAAATAATAATTGAAACTAGGATTCTCAGTCTAGCATGCTTGACTTCTTCAAAGTGCTGCAACCAGATCCTAACACAACTGGTACTCTAATTCTACTTAAACAGAACAAAACTGAACCAAATACTTCTCTATATGGATCTGACCTAAATAAGCATATAATTCAGTTGCTGTCATTGCTTATAATAGCTTAAACATAGATTAATCATATACATAGCCAAGTATATGATAAAACTGTAAGAAAAAGGTGAAAAGCACAAAAAAAAATCATCCATAATGCATAACCGATTTCTT
>PVJA010036203.1:0-21262 GCA_004027025.1 Myocastor coypus | reverse complement strand
CCTTTTTTTTTTTTTTTTTTTGAATTACTGGAGCATGTAGTATTGTTTTTCAACCTTTAACTTTGAGCCTATGAGTTTCTTTATGGATTACGTGTGTTTCTTGTATACAGCATGTTGTTGGGCTCTGTTTCCTTATCCATTCTGCAAGTCTACTTCTTTTAATTGGAGAATTGAGTCCATTTACATTGATGGTTATAATTGAAATGTATTGACTTATGGTTGACATGACTCTTATTCGCTACTGTTTACCACTTTATCCTCCTATGTTTTGTTGTTTCATCTATTTGGTTGGATCTTTTTGTTCTCATTTGTTGGATTCGGGTCATTTTGGTCACTCTCTAAAATATTTGTTAGAATATTATGTAGCACTGGCTTTGATGTCATGAAATTCTTTAGTTTTTTCTTGTCATGGAAATATTTCACTTCTCCTTAATACTTTAAGGAGAGTTTTGCCAGGTATAGTAGTCTGGGCTAAAATTTGTTTTCATGGAGGACTTGAAGCACTCTGCTCCATACTCTTCTTGACTTCATGGTTTGTGAAGCAAAATTCGCTGTTATTCTGATGGGGTTTCCTTTAAATATGATCTGTTTCTTTTCTCTAGCACATTTTAGTATATTATTCTTTAACTGGATTTCTGGTATCTTCATTATTATATGTCTTGGTGTGTTTTTAGTTGGGTTGATGTTATTTGGAGTTCTGTAGGCTTCAGTTACCTGAATGTCTGATTTCTTTTACGTATTTGGGATGTTTTCTGCTATTACTTCTGGCCATATTCTTTTTATATCATTTGTATTGACTCCTTTTTCATTGATTCCAATTAACCTCACATTGTTCATTTTTGCATCATCTTGCAGATGTTGAATTATTTTTTTCCTGCATTGTTTGTTTTTAAAAGATCCTTTCTTACTCTTTCACTAGCTACAACTGTGTCTTCAAGATCTGAAACTCTATCTTCACTTTTGTTCATACGGCTCTGCCAGCTTGTGATGGAGATTATATTTTCTTGTATATCTTTTTAAAACTGTTTCATGCGATCTATTTCTTTCCTATATTGCTCCATCAGGGACTCCATAGTTTTTCTATTCTATTTTTTTTATCGATGTCTTCTTTAATAGTGTTGATGTCTGTCATTATGTTCATCCTTTCTCTCTCTAATTCAGAGATTATTTCTGTTCTGTTCTCCTCTACTTTTCTGTGGTTGTTCCCCTACTTGGGATGCTATTGATTTAGACATGTCTTTGTTAACTTTAGATATTATTTCTGCTCTGATGTCCTCTATACGTTTCTCCAGCTGTTTTTCCACTCCATGTATTTCTTTGTTTACTTCAGATGTTATCTCTGATCTCAGTTGCTCTATAAGTTTCTGCTCTTGTCTATCTGCCTCAGATGCTCCCAATTCAGAGGTTTCATCTGCATTATTTCCATTTTCTTCCATGGTGATGTCTTCTGTATTTCATTTGTGTGGCGAGGGGACCTGAGATTGCCTCCTACTCCTTGTTGTTATCATTTTGTATGGAAGTGACCTCTGCACTTTGGTGGTGTTATGCTGTGTCTATGGGCGTTTGGTCTGCAGACTCCAAGCTGGTTCCTCTACAGAGGTTCCTGACTCTGTGTTGGAGCTGGGGCTACTGGCTGCTGTGAAACCCCGCGGGTGTGGTCTGTAGGTGGAGTTGGTGCTTCGGGGTTGAGGACTCCTGGTGGGCTCCTGGACAAAATTGATTGCCAGAAGAGACGTATGATCGTTTTGGTAGTGGAGCTTGGCTTGGAGGGGTTCAAAACAAAAGGGGGTGAAGCGGGGAAGGGGAAGGCGGGCCAAGGATCATGACCCAGTTGGCGCATGGGCCTGGCTGGTAAGGGATCGGGATTGGAACAGGAAGTTATTCGCAGGAACACAGAAGAGAAGCATAGCGCTGGAGGCACCTTACCCTGGGCAGGTGCCTGGGCCTGGCTGGCACCGGATCGGGGCTGGAACAGGAAGTTGCAGGAATATACAAGAGGAGCAGAGGGGCGGAGGCACCTTACCCATGGCGGGCGCGTGGGCCTGGCTCGCCAATCTCAGTCTGAGAGCTTTTTTATAAATGCTAGTAGGGATCACAGCTACTTTCATATGATTCATGAGGAATGGCACTGTTTTATTTAGGGGGTCTTCCTTTTTGAAAATGCCTAAAGTTTCAGGAACAACATGCCAGACATATTGAAGAAGGAAGGGAACATCTGCATTGTCAGCCAGATCAGACGAATCAACTCTGGTGATATGTAGGGTGAAAGATATAA
Source organism: Myocastor coypus (assembly GCA_004027025.1). Lineage (NCBI taxonomy): Eukaryota > Metazoa > Chordata > Mammalia > Rodentia > Myocastoridae > Myocastor > Myocastor coypus. The sequence continues at coordinate 18,987 of PVJA010036203.1, read as the reverse complement.
CCACCATGGTGCCGTAACATCCAACAGCCACCATTCTAGAAGATGGTGTTCTAGAGCTTTCTTCTCAAAGCAAAATGTTGGGCTTTTGTGCTTTGGAAGATGCAAAGGAAGGAGTCTTGCACCTTCTTGTTATGGTCTCAGTGAATCTTATTTTTTTGACAGTATTAGATTCATTTATTTCATCTTTTTAAAACTGATTTTAACAAGAAAAATAGTAATGAGACAGTTTCAAACAGGTTAGTAGGACAGTTACAATGATTATTTTATCACCTACTGTTGTCTTCATTGGCCTATCTTTTTTATTCTCTTATTGTCTTATTTTCTGAGCAATCAAGATATCTTTTTTACATTGTCAGTCCATCAGTTTTGGAGTGTTCTTTCTAGCCACAATTACATAAGTCATTCTGCTTGGTTCTTTGATCTTTATTTTCAACATAGATCTGCATAAGAGCCTCCAACAGAAGCCATTATGTTGTCTCAGTTTTAGATGGCATTGACATTTTTTCTGTTAATTTAATTAGCCTGAATTCCTTCAACTTGGTCTTAGGCTGATTTTGGACATGAACAAAATGCAGACAAACTTTCTGCCAATCCACAAAACACATTATATGAGGCCCAGTCAATTCAAACCTTCTTAAATAACAGAAACCTCCCAATCCTAGTCTTTAGGGCAGGAAATATCTCAGCCTTCTGGTCTTTTGAGCTCTGAAAAGAATCTCCCATACGTACAGATTGTAATGTTCTAGCCGTGATATTTCACCTGGCATCTAGAAACCTATCCAAAGTTTTCCCACAAGCTATTCTCAAAGATTCTTCCACCTTATGGTCAGGAATAATTGGAGTCAGCAAAAGACCCAGTGCTCTTTTACAAATTCTTTGTTGATTACTTTTGTTATTACTATGAAAAAATTAGAAAGGCATAAAATTAAGTGACAAAAGATTTATTTAGGTGTTTGTAAAGTTTTAAGTCTACAGTTGTCTAGCTTTAACGCAGACTACTAGATGGCAGAGGAGTGTCACAGAGAATAGTTCATGGCACTATTAAGCATCAAAACAATAAAAGAGGAGGATAAAATAATTATATTTCATGTCCTAGGACCAGTGCCCAATTATTCCTGGACAGAACTATATCACACCAGTCAGTAGACTTATTTACTAACCATACACAAACTTACTGCCAGAATCATGCCCTCTAGATTCTTCCACCTAGTAAAACGCATTATGACTGCATTAAAATTTTGGTGAGCATCACAAGCCACGGCAGAGAATGTAGCAATAATTCACAGAATGAGAATAATTTTGTCATTTAGTCCTTCCACAAATGATTAATACCCAGAATATGTAAAATGTTAAAATAATTAGCCCCTGAATATTGTAGACCCTGCAAAAATAGATGCTCATCAGAAGAATAATTATGGATGGCCATTGAACACATGAAAAAGGCTGAACATGGCTAACCATTTGAGAAAGATAAATTTAAACAACAATGTGATTGCATAGCATTCTAGAAAGAATAGTTCTTGTGAAATCAACCAATAACAGAAGTTTCTGAGGCTGCAAGGAACAAAATTAAATTTCTTTATTGGTTAAAGGGGTACAAGCTGGTACAACTATGACAAAAACAATGTAATTTCATCCAAAAATTAAAAATAGAAATTTCCCTTGACACAGCTCTTGCCCATGTAGGTCTCTTTCCCCCAAAAATTAGAAGTATGAGACCAAAATGATATATGGATAACTATGCATATAACATCATAGTCCATAATAGCCAGATTTTGGAAGTCAACTATAAGTTCATCATCAGATGATGGATATAAAATTATGGGTTTATACATAATGGAGTACTACTCTGCCTATTGACATATACCCTTATTTTTTCTGGCATCAGATCCATGTATTCTCATATGTTCTTATTACATTTGTGAGCACACATACACACAAACAACAGACCAAAATATGCATAAATATAATATTATCAATAATTATTGATATACATTTAGGTACATTTTCCATTATAAATTGCAGTAACATTTTTCTCTTTCCTTCCTTATTATCTGCTTTTTTTTGTATTTCATGCAAATACTGAGTTTCTCATATAAGTGAATCCATATAGTATTTGATCATTATAGGTTGGGTCCAGTTGTTCCCCCTAAAGCCTTATGCAGTAATACTGTGAACTTCTAGAGTTTGCAATTAACTCTTGTTCCACCACGATTATGGATGTGAGTGTTCCTGAGATTATTATAGCTATCTTGGGGTGGATAACTTGAATACAATGTAAGGGAGACAAATTCACTCTCTGTAGCCACTCTTGCTGCTATACCTCCCTTGCTGTCTTTCTCTCTTTTTCTTTGTCACTGCTATGAAAGTTTGATCTTTGTCATGTGCTGCTCTTCCTGGGAGCCAGTGTAGTATGGACTGAAACCTCCAGTAACTTTGAATTAAATAAACCCTTTCTTCATTCATTTTGAGTGTCGGATATTTTTCCTAGCAACTGGAGAGGAGTAACTGAGACATTAATCTACTGTATCTTATTTACTTCACTTAAATGTATGATTACAAGGTTTGTTCCTTTTTCTTCAGATTTGTTGACTCATAATGTTCTCAGTCACCTGAGCTTTCTGTCAGGAAATGAAGATACTCTGTACATAAATATTGAAATTTTCATCAAGCCCATTTAGCCCTCTTCTTCAGAGCAAAGATTGAGGAATTTTTTCCTGTAAAGCTCTTCTCTGGCAGTGGAGAAAATTATTCCCCCAGTGCCATGAATCAGTGACATCAGCTTCTGGAAACCTGCAGCGGGAAATGGAGAGTGGCCAGTGTTCAGTTAATTTGCACTTAAAACAGAAACGTTTTTGTTGGGCTGGCCAAATACCTCAATGGATTAAAGTGGCTATAAGTAGGAACAAGGGCCTGGGATTCAATCCCCAGACCTGTCATGTCAGCCCCGACCCCATGGAAAACTGAGAGAGCAACTGAGTGTGGTGGTACACATGTGTACTCTCAGCTCCTGGGAAGCTATCAACAGGCGGATCACTATGAATCGGCTTTAGTAGTAAGGCCTTGAGCACCCTATAGACCCTTCCCTAAAAAATACAGAAAGAGGGAGAGAGAGAGTGAGAGAGAGACACACAGACAGACAGACAGACAGCTAGCCAGACAGACAGACCTACAGACAGACAGACAGACAGACAGACAGACAGACAGACAGACACGTTTTTGTTGGTAGGTCCTGGGATTTTTCTTTGACTTACATTTGCTTATAGCCATTATTTTGGATTTTGTTTTTTGTTTAGGGATTTTTGTTGTAGTTCTTTGTTTACTTTTCTGTTTATTTTGCTCCAGGGCCTGATTTTGTAACATAGAATGAATGTGTCCAACAATAGTATCAAATGAATCTGGGAGATTAGCTGAAGACTTTATAATTTGCATTTATTAATCAGGCAGATTGATTAATGAAATGTTATGTCATTTATGTCTGTTACTTTTTGAATGTTGAATTTAAACCTGTGTGTTTATAGAATAAATCTACTAGTGATTTATTTATGGCAGCTGGAGTTTGCTCTTTGTCTTGCACAATATTCTTTTAATAATTAAGATTCTCTTTTTTATGAATTTGGTACAGGGTTTCACACAGTTTGGACTTGTAGTGATAATCCTGTTTTCAACGTCCCCAGAGATAAGATTACAGGTGTGTGCTACCACTTGCTGACTTTATTGCTGGCTCAGTGTGCCCATGGGTAGGCTGGTGCGGTATGCTGTGCATGTGATTGAACCGTGTCTCTGTGCTTGCCTAAGCAGGCTCTTAGTCTGCTGGGCTATCTCACCACCTCTTTAACAGGTTTCTTAATGATTTCTTTCATTCTCAAGAAAAGTACAATCATCATTTTAGACCAAATATTTACTAAATTTTTTTATATTTGTATTTGGGTTCTATTCACAAAAAGTAATATTGTGAAGACTATCTTGATGTTCTGCATATTGTCTATCTGCATATCTCCTAAACTTTTCTAGATTTCTTTTGCATTATAAGAAATGTCCAGGACAAATCGATCATCTCATCATGACATTTCAAAATACAGCTCAAAGTGTGAAACACATCAGCAAACTTAGTAGAATCTGAACATTTACCAATTTTCTTTTTGCATATTTTGATATCTGTCATGAAAAATGAATCAGGATTCAAATACTCTCCTATACCCCTCTGTTAAGGGAATGGTGTGCTTCCAGTTAAAATACTAATTAGTTATTCTGTAGTTTACCTCTTTATGTCAGTACAGTTTGAGGAACATAAAGAATGGCATGAAATGCATTTCGTCTCACTGGGGAGCTACCTGTTGATGGAATTACTGAGTCAGTTGATGCAGGATTTGAACTCTTTTATGCTCTGAGAATTATAAGAAGGCAGTTGAGTTCACCTACTACAATGATTTCTTTGATTAAACATGTTGGAGTGACTCATATTCCTCTTACAGAACGTGTGGATCTGATGAGCACATTATTACTGATATTCTTGTATTTTATGCAAGTACTTTTTATGTAAAACAAAACTTAGGCCTTTAAAGAGTGATGATTTCACTTAAAGAACCAAAATTTAGAACATAAGTGATTTTAGATAAACTTCCTTGCCTTTTGCATGAAAGAGCTAACTGAATATTAGTATTATAACTTAGACTTATATTATGGACCCATTTCCCAACATTTACTAATTCACACTGGATCAAAGGAATAATATAATAGGAGATATTTTGTTTTCTTCTCAGATTTTCATGGACAAATTCTTTCCTCTGTTTTTTAAGCAATAGCCTACTGGTGAAATCTATGTAATTCCCAGGGTGTCCATCATAAGACTTCTAGATATCTATAAGGAGAGGGAGAAGATTAAGTTTAATGTTCTTAAAAGAATATCCGGGATAAGGACAGAGACCCATTGAACACTTGGTCATATTCCATGAACCTCAAATTGCATGAGTATTTGTCTCTGGTGAAGCCAGCTGCGTTAGTGATTTTATTCTCCTTAGACTTCTCAATAGCCTGAACATCCCCATGAATGCTTAGTGACTAAAATGAGTCACGTATATGCTCTATCAACGTTCCTTTCCCATTTATCCTCATAATAAAATTTTTGTAATTATTGTAAGACACCACAAAAAAAGCTTATTCATCATCATTTTAAGAGAAAACACTGAAAAGTTTAAAGCCGGGTGTGGTAGCGCACGCCTGTAATCTCAGCACTCGGGAGGCTGAGGCAGGAGGATTGGTGCAAGTTCAAGACCAGCCTGGGCTACAAAAGTGAGCTGAAGGCCAGCCTGAACTGCATAACAAGACCCTGTCTCAAAAAGACAAAAAAAAAAAAAAAAAAAAAAAAAAAAAAAAAAAAAAAAAAAAAAAAAAAAAAAAAAAAAAGAGAAAACACTGTAAAGTTACAAATACAATGGTTGGGTATGTTTTCTGTTAGCTAAATTCCTTCAAGTCTCTTCTCTACTCACATCCAAATTGGTTGATCTTGATTATCTGTTTCCCTCAAGGAGGCCATTCATTATCCATATGTTTCTTATTTACCTGAATTTTTGAGAGAAGAAGCAAGGTAACTCTTTGTTCTTTTCAGGCTGATACAGTGCCTTAAGAGGCTAACACCTAAGAGTAAAGAAAACCTCCACAAAATCCAAAGAAACTCAAACTCTTGTTTGGATGCTGTGTGGAGTTGCAAAAACAAACAAATGCATGAGTGAATGAATGAATGAATGAATGCATGAATGAAGAAATAAATAAATAAACATTAAAAGTACAAGGAAGATTTAGAAAGGAAGATTCTAGGAGGTGCATTTGTTCCCCCAAATTGGAGATCATAGCTAAGGGTAAGAATTTATATTTTCCATGAGAACATATTACAAAACTAAATTGTGCTGGCTTTCAGGGGTCTTAGGAAATGAGGACTTGAAGCAACAAAATCAATAAAGACAGATAAAGAAAAAAGGCCATCTGTGGAAAAAGCATAAATGAGAATTTATTCAGAGAAAGGATCAAAATTGGTCTAGGTAGCTTGTCAAGAAGGGACTTCATTTATTGATATGTATACATGGACAGTCCAAAGAAATATGGTCATAACCAATTTATGATAAATATAAATATCAGAAATTTAATACACAATTTAAGACTGAGCATGGTGTTGCACACCTGTAATCCCAGCACTTGAAAAACTGTAAACTGTTCACTACGAGTCTGACCTGGTAGTGAGACCCTGAACACCCTGTAGACCCTTCGCTAAAGTACAAAAAAATGTTAATAAAGAATTTATAATGAGAGAATATATATTCTTAAGTCTTAAAAATTTTTGTCTGGTTCTGTTCTAAGATCCTAACATTATTATTCCCTTTTGATTTTATAACTTATAATATTATCTTCTTTCTCATTTTAGAGATAAAAACCCAAAGTAATTGATAGGTTTGATAACTTGCTATCTAGAAAATATGTACATATACCTTTATATTTATCTTGTAACCGCATATAGCAGTTTATTTACTCAGTGTAAAAACATTTTGTACTTCTTATATACAGTATGTATAAGGTATAGACTTCATTCTTTGGAATTAACATACCAACAGGTGATAAATGTATGCTAATATTTGAAGGTTGTGTGAAATCCTAAATTATAGGCACAACTTATTTAAAAATTATTCCACTGTAGCCTCTCCTTGAGTTTTGAGGCTCATGCTCTAATTACTTTTTAGCATTGAGACATATTTTAGACACAAAGTTGTTTCTGTGAGGATTTTGGTGTTTTACTTATGGAATTAGAGACAAGTCAGTGTCCTTTTGAATGTCATATATTTTCAAGTAGATCTTCACATTTAAAAAAAGTGAGCTGCTATTTTTTTTTTTGAGACAGGGTCTTGCTATGCAGTTCAGGATGGCCTTGAGTTCACTTTTTTTTTTTTGTAGCCCAGGCTGGTCTCGAACTCACACCAATCCTCCTGCCTCAGCCTCCCAAGTGCTGGGATTACAGGTGTGTGCCACCATGCCCGGCTTGAGCTGCTATTTAAATTTGCATTTGGTTTTATCATTTGTCGCTTTCTCCAGAGGTACTAGAGGTCTTGTAAGAGACCTAGGATAAGTAGTATCCATATCAAGGGTCTTTTGCCACCCACCAGAAAAGTGAGTCAATAGCAATAATTGAGGGAATTGTTTTTAGGCAAATATTGTAGCTAGAAGCGAGGCTCAAATAGAAGTCTTCATCTGTTCGTAACGTGCAAGCTTATCAGGCTACAAATACACTGCATTTGCTTTTAGTATTTTTTTTCTTCAGATATGGTGTACTGAACTTCAACATATTTTAAGGAAATTTACTTACTTCTCTGAATGGTGCCATGGGTGTGCAGGTGACAAGATCCCCAGCACCTGACTTCTTATCATAATCTTTTATCCCCTTTCCTAATAACGTAGCTGCTGCTGTGCAGACCACAGGATAATGGCTATTATTTATATAGCAATTTTTATCTTCAGAGTGCATTACAAATTCTAACACATTAATCCTCAGGGAATAAGAGTTACATAATGCCTCCAGCAAATATCCACCCCTTACATTTCCAAATCAATTTCACAAGATCATGAAATAGAATCAATGAATCATCAGTACTAGTCAGAGCTGTATTACACAAAATGATCCACTACCACCCAGAGTTAATGAATGATGGTCACAGGGTCAGCTTACAGTACATTATCAGAGCCCCAGCAGGAAACATATTTGCAAACCAATATGCTTATTGGTCTCAGAGGACTTCCCTTAATAATAACTGACATTTCTTCACAGCCTCTAAATTGGTCCAGCTGGCACTGTGGAGAATTCACAGGTATAGTGAATTGTTTTACCTTATGCCATCTGTCAGTACTTCCTGAGAAAGCATATTTTACTTTGAAAATATTTGATGAACCCAACAGTGAAGTAATGTTTTTGATTTCTATCATATCCAGGTCTTTACTGTCTTCTGAATTTGTCTCTACTGCTCATTTGCATTAAATCTCTCTGTATAAACACAAATACACACACACACACACACACACACACACAAACACACACGTTTCAGGTACTGAAAGAAATAAAATGTTGCATACTTTAACCGTTTATGTTGCTTTAAACATATTTGGGGTTTTGAAGTAGCTTAAAGTAATACAGAACAGTGCTTAATTGTATTCTATCTTTGACTTTAGTGCTGTGACATGAGAAGTAACAACTGTGTGAGAATAAGGGAACTTGGAAGAAGTTCAATGTGAGATAATATCTGCAACCTACAGTTACATAAAATCTATGCTAAGTCTTCCTAAAGAGTCCAGGTATGTGGTGTGTTGGCATCCAACATTCAGGGGAACTACTCTGCCTAGAGGAGTCCAGGTATAGAAACTATTTTTCTGCAGGGATCAACATGAAAGTGCTCAGAACTTTGGGTAAACATCTTGCTCAGGAGAATACAGGTGCCTGTTCCATGATCCAGGGGTATTTGCATGGAGATGATATGAACCACTGGTAGCTACCTAGGCCAGAGAAATACAGGCTCCAGGCTCATAGTGCTATATGAAGGGAAACACGTGAAGCCTTATAATTGGCTTAGCCAGAGGAACACAGACTAAATTCCCTGTAACAATGAAACATTTTGCATACAAACACATAATTTGCTAGCTGTTCAATTATGTAACTCTAGCCTTTGCTACTATGTTTGAAAGTACAAAACTATTAATTATCAGATTCTAAATTTCATTAGATGTTATTATTGTTGCTAGTAATACTGCTGTAACTAGGATGATTTAACTATTTTGAGTACTTGTCCTCACTTGTGTAATAATGTTGGGAAACCATTGAATAACAAAATTACCAAAGGCCTACACTGAAAGATGGAGAACAGTGTCAAAAATATTTCAATATCCCAGTCTCAATCAATGGAGAGCTCAGGATCACAGGACAGACTGAAACCAAGAATCGCTGACACACAGAATATATCCCTGTAAAACAAACTTCTTACAGTGGCTCTGATAATAGTGATAGAGCTAACTACTATCAAAATTACACAAAAAATATCACAGAAATCAAAATAAAGTGTTCTTTATGAAATAGAAAATGACAAGATGAAGGAGAACAATGCAATCTCAAGGCTCTATCCTACAAGTTACAGATCTAAAATATCTGAAGTAACAGTAACTGAGGAAACAATTCTCTACAGGTGTAAAAAAATCAGAGCACATATAATTTCTCAAGTAAAAAAGAAATGATAACAATAACGAAAGAATTGCTGAGAGAATTTAAAGAAGACATTCATAGAGAATAGAAAAATGATGGAAATATCAAATGAGGAACTTAGATAAGAAATACAATGTATAAATCAGATTCAAAGAGATATAGAGGAAATTAAAATTACATTAGGAGCTAACAAAACTGTTTGAATGAAACTGAAGACAGACTTTCACACCTTGAAAGCATTGTTGCAGCTAGTGATTGGGAAAGGAAAGATTTTCTAAAAATAAGAAGACTCCAGGAAATAATAATTGTAAACTCACAGGCTTAAAAAAAAGATCAGTAACATAAGACTAATAGATGTCATGAAAAGGAATCACTATAAATGGCATAAAAAAGAATATTTACAGAAATAATGAAACTTCCCAAACAAAGGGAAATATGACATATAACTGACTGAGGCACATAGAACTCAAAGTAGCATCAACCAAAATCAATCTACTCCAAAACATATAATAAACAAGATCCCCAAAATTCAACACAAGAACAACATGCTAAAAACTGTTAGAAAAAAACAAAGAGATAACAATTACAGAAAAAAAAAAACATCTGAATAACAGATTTCTCAAGACAAATCATAAAGCCAAGAAGAGAGTGGAGTCAAGAATTCTCAAGACTTAAAAGAAAAACACAAAAACATAAACAAAAATCAGTCCAACCCAGATTGATATATCCTGTAAGATTCTTTCAAAATTAATGGAGAATTAAAATATCTGCATAAAAAAGAACAATTAAAAACTCATAACTACCAAAAACACTACTAAGAGTAATGAAAGATATTCTAGTAAAAAATCGAAAGGACCGTACTCCAAGAACAACAACAAAAATTCTAACAAATGAGACAACTAATTAAACATAGGAAATGTATGGAACAAACAGGAGAAAAAAAACATGTTGAAGATAAGCCAATACATGACATTTATACCTATCAAGTCACCAACCAAAGAAGATATTGGCAGAATTGATTAAGAAACAAAATCCTAAACCGGGCATGGTGGCGCATGCCTGTAATCCCAGCACTCGGGAGGCTGAGGCAGGAGGATCAGTGCGAGTTCGAGACCAGCCTGGGCTACAAGTGAGCTTAAGGCCAGCCTGAACTGCGCACTGAGACCCTGTCTCAAAAAGACAAAAAAAATAAATAAAGAAAGAAAGAAACAAAATCCAACACTACTCTGTTGTATACAAGAAACACTTTTAACTCAATAAGAAATATATAACCTGAAAGTCAAAGGATGGAAAACTTCCTTACATGCTCTAGGATCTCACAAAATATCAAGGGTATGTATTCTGTTTTCAGACAATGTGAATTTCAAGCCATTAATGATCAAACAAGATATGAAAGGTCATTGTACATTTGTTAGCAGAAACATTGAGGCAGAGGTGACAGTCATAAAAACTCATGCATTAAATATACATGCACCCAACTATATAAGACAAATTTTAAATGACATCAAGAATTTAATAACAAATATTAATGGAAGGCCTAAATACCCTACTTTCTCAAAGACATGGGTCAATTACATAAAAAAATAGAGGTGGAAAAACTGAACCAAACCTTTGAACTAATGTACTTAGTAGACATTTACAGCTCATTCCACACAATGATATCTGAATACACATTCTATTCAGCTGCACATAGGATGTTCTCCAAAATAGATCATGTATTAGTCCATATATCTTGCTTATAGATGTAAGAAAACAGAAATTTTTCCATGCATATTGCCTGACCATAGTACCATGAAACTGGAAATACCAAAAGATAGTGTCTTTAACAAATGGTGCTATAAAAATTGGACCTGCCTATACCAAAAGAAAAAACTTGGCCCAGGTATATCACCATGCACTATTCTAGAGTTAAAATGCTTTAGTGATCTAAATATGAAAGTGGAAATACAATATCTGCTAGAAGAAGAAGTAGGTGAAAATCTTGAAGACATTGGGGTAGGCAACCATTTCATGGAAAAAAATCAAAATATATGTGTAACACTTAAAATAATTAACAACTGAACCTCCTCAGACTGAAAAGCTTCTGCACATCAAAAGAAATTACCAACAAAAGGAAAAGAGAACCCACAAATTTTGAAAGAACTTAACTAACAAGTACTTAAACAAAGTCTTCTATCTAGAATACATAAAGAAATCATAAAACATTAGCGTCCCAAAGTTTAAAAACCCAATTTAGAAATGGACATCTGTACTGAATACACCCTTCCTAGAGGAAGAAATATTACAAGTTAATAAACACACGAAAAGACGTTCCACATCCCTAGCCTTTGTGAAGTGCAAATGAAAAGAACAATGGATTACCATGACACCTCAGAAAGAATATCTACCATGCAAAAATCAACCAGCAACAAATGTTGCAGAGACTATGGGGAAAAAGGAACCCTTCTCCACTGTTGGCAGGAATGCATATTGGTGCAACCATTACGGATATCATTGTGAAGAATCCTTAAAAACCTAGGACTGGCAAGCTGATTCAAACCAGTCATTTCCCTACTGAGAATTTTTCCTAAAGAACTGAAAATATCATATTATAACGATATTTGCTCATTTGTGTTTATAGCAGCACAATCTGTGAAAGCTGAATCCTGGAAACAACAAAAATGCGTGTCACCTGAAGAATGGATAAGAGGTTGTGGTAATTTTATAAAGTGGAGGAATATTCTTGTATAAGGAATGATAAATTTGAAGTCTCTGTTCATGAGTGGGTGTGTCTTGAATATGTGCTCAGAAGTAAAATAAAATAGACCTTCATATGTAAATAGTGTATAGTATCCCTAATATAAGAACCCAAAAGAAGAAATAAAAATGAAAAGTAAAATTTGGTAAAGATATTCAGAAAGAGTGATGTTAACCTCAAGTGCCTGTTATATGGAATGACATCATTAATCTTCTCTTTTGGAAGGTTAACAATTTAAGGTGGCAGACCAAATAATCAGAGAAAAGGGATAAAAGAATAGCCAATGTTTGGTTCTAGCCGTTCAAGGGCATTGAGGACACAGGACATAAAGGAACCTGCACTGCCTTGTAGTTAAACTTTTCTGCTGGGTAGTTAAGGGAAAGTTAAATCATGACCTGTATAGCAAAACTTGTAACTTTTGTATCTCTCAAGGTTAGTCATATTTCCTCAGGATTTATTTTGAAGCAATGTACAGTGCTTTGTGGAACTGTTGTCAGTATTATCAGTCTGGATGAATCACGGCCATTACTTGACCAGTTTGCATTCTGTGAAAGCCTGAGAAAATGTTTTCTCTCTAAGCAACTCTCCTTTGGTACACTATGTATCTTCAGTCCCTTTCCTCTGCAACCCCATAATCTCCTTGAACAGAAAATTTGGAAAACCACTGCGTGATAGGATGTTATAGCACAGGATCTCGTATGTCCTGAGTCCTCACTGAACTTGAAGGGCTAAGGCCAAAATATTGACTATCCTTGTATCCTCTCTTTTCTCTAAATTTTGGTCTATAAACTTATATTCTTAACCCACCAGAAGAAAAACTTAGTGATACTATTTCTGTATAATATAGGTACTTGAGCATGACATCATTCTCTCTGAGTATCAAACATCTTATACTTAACTTAGAGCTGGTGTTTTCTATCAATCATTGATATTCTAATAAACCTCTATAGAATATGATAAAAGCAGTTACATTTAGAAATCTAAGACTGGCTACAAAATAGTAGCCAGTCAATCCAATGCCATTTTCCTACTCTCTTACTCTCATTTAATACCCTTTTTTGTTTTCCTGTACACTAACCATTTACTTGTGAGAAAGTATAGCAGTAACTGAAATTTCATTAGAAGCAGCACACACTTAAAGACGAGAATGACAGGCATTCCAAGCATATTTTACTGTTACACATTGCTAGATTAGAATGCTAAGCTATAAAAGGCTTAAATCAACAGTTTCCAACATTGACAGTTTTAATGATAAGCCACTGCAATTATCAAACATTGTATTGTGGCTACTTTCTCTTAGTTCAGTGAAAAGAAATTTGATTGTACCAATAATGATTTAAAAAATTAGAACATCTACACCCTGTGCCCTGTATATCTAATAGGACAACAATATGAATTATATCAAGTATTGAAATGTACTAGTAACATGTTTTAAAACTATCACATTGTTATACATTGTTGTTACTTATCACAAGTAACAAATATAAAAATACAAAAAAGAAAAAAATGAAAAATGAAAATAAATAAAATTAAAAGCAGGAACAACAAAAATGCCAATCCTGAGGGGACTTGACTGACCTTGGATGATAAACAAAAGTTACATGTTTTGTTATGCAGGTTTGCCTTAACTTGCCCTTAAATACCCAGCAGAAATATTTAACCATCAGGCATAAAACTTAAAGTTAGATTAGTATACTGAGCTGTAAAAGGCTTAAATCACCTTTCGACACTGCAAGTTCTGTCAATAATCCATTATGATTATGAAATTTTGAACTATGTATATAACTACTTTCTCTTAGTTCAATGAGAAAAAACTTTTTTTCTACCAGCAGTGATTAAAGAAATTATCATGTCTACCTTCTGTGCTCTGTATGTCTAGTATGAGGACAAAAATATGCATTGTATCAATTATTGGGAATGTACTGGTAGTGTGTTTTTAAAATATAACATTATTTCTTATTAAAGTTACAAAGAATAAAAAGAACTATATATAAAAGAACCTGTATTGTAGCAGCCTATAATTTAGTGGAGTCTTAAATTTCCTGTTCAAGGAGATTATGGGGTCACAGAGGAAAGTGACTGATGATCTATAGTTTGCTTAAGGAGAGTCACCTAGACAGACAACATTCTCTCAGCCTTTCACAAATAGCATATAGGTCAAGCAATGGCCATGATTCCTCTAGATGGCTGACACTGACCAAAGCTCTGCAAACTGCTATACATGGTTTCAAGTTAAATCCTTAGTAGCCCTGATTGAACTTGTGATATACTAAAGTTGCATATTTTTCAGAATATATGTCTTGCTTTATCTTGGTCTTAACAATCCATCAGAAAAGTCTAAGCAAGTGGTATAAAAAGGAAAGGTGTACTAACATGCTCTGTAGTAAAATCTCAAATCAACATCTTCCGATAATGACAGATGAACTGATAATCCACTACTGTTATCGACTTTTGGACTGTATATCAGCTACTTTCTCTTTGTGCAATGAAAAGAAAATACTGTGTTAATGATATTTAGAGAACAAATTATGCCTGTATCTTGTGCTCTGAACAACTATGAAAAAAAGCAACAATAGGCAAGGTATTAATTTTGTATATGGCCTTCTAACCTAATGTGAAACTCTCTCATTGTTATTTCATTCACATTAATATTATAAAAAGAAACCTAAGAAAAGAAAGGGAATAGAAGTTACAGAATCAACATGAAACTTTAAAATATTTCAATCTTATTTTACATAAGGTAAACTAAGATACATAAAGTAAATCCAAATTGCAATAAATAAAATCATTTCTACATGAAAAACAGTCTAGAATCCAGCTGAAATTCAAACACAAAATACCAGAATTTCTGGAATACAATGAAACTCATTCTCAGAGAGAAAGTTTTACCATAAAATCACACATTACAGAAACAGGGCCAAAAAAAAAAAAAAATCCCTAATGATGCACTCAAGCTTCTAGAAAACAGAAAAGGAAATGAAAGGAAAAGCTGAAAAATGGGAGGAAATTATAAAGATTACAGCAAAAAGGGATGCAATGGAGACAGAACAATGCTAGGAATTAATGAATCAAAGAGCTGTTTTTTTGAAAGATGAAATGAAATTTATAAGGCCCTAGCAATCCTCATTGTCTCACTTGCTGTTCGGTTGTTGCTGGACAAAATAGCCAACACCTAAAATGAAGTGAGCAGCATTTTGATTGCACTTGGCTGGTTCTATGTCAGAGCAGCACATGACACAGAGCAAAGTTTCATGGTAGATGGAAAGAGCAGATAGCAAAATTCAGTAGGGAAAGCAATGGCTACAGAGAGTAAATCTGCCTTAATTTGCATTTAGGTTACTGCTGCAGGCTGGGGGTAGGTTTCACACACAAAATCCCAGCAGAATTTAGACCCATAATTCAGTGGATCATGAGTTATCACAAAATCTAGAATTCCACTCTTTACTTGCATGAGGCTTTTGAGGTACAACTGGATAGGAAGCATAAAATTCTGTCCCTAGATCCTAAAGTCTCATCTACATCCCTGTGTGCAAATGGCTTTTTAATTCATCTCTAAGAGATGTCAAAATCTGAACAGTCTTAGCATTGCTGAGAAATACAAGTTCAAATATCCTCAAAGATCGAAAGCAAACTCTTGCTCTGAGCCCCTATACAAATGAAAAATTAAACACTTCCAAAATTCAATGGTACAAGGTGAACATTACCATTACAAAAGGTACAATAAACAGAAGAATACAAATCACTGGGACCAACACAAGTCCAAAATACATTAGGAAGACATTAAATCTTTTAGTTCCATGTGGAACATCTAAAGCAATCTGTAGCAAATTGTTAGCTTAATGTGGCTCCACCCCTATGGCATTCATGGTGATAATTCCCATACTTTCTTACTTAAAACAGCTTTGTTCCCTCCTTGCAGTTTTTCTTAAATGATCCATGGTCCTGGCTTTTCCAAACATCTGGGGTTTTCAGTGAATTAGATTCTCACTGACAGCTTTACCCTCTGCCCTCTCAGGGTCACACTGCCTGACCTCCCAAGATTACTTAAATCTACACAGAAGCCTTCCAAACTTCTGATCTCCTGCATTGTGCATGCATCTAAAACCAAGACCATGCATATGTTGTCAAAGTCTGATGCCAGATGCAGCAGTAGCCAAGATTTCTGAATTCATACATGTAGAGATTGAGTGCCTGGATTGCTGAGTACTCTGACCCTGATTCCAAGCAACAAAATCCTCATGGTGGCACCATCCAGGAACCTGTTTTTGAGGTCATCATCATTCTGGAATATGAGGCCCTGCAGATTTCCCTTCAAGGCAGAGTCCCTTAGCCATGTGGTTCCTAGGCTACAAAGGGTGGAGACCTGCTGCCTCTTGTGATTTCCTCAGGCTATCCTTTTATTCAATTGTCTCTTCTCCATAATGGAAATCCTCTCAGCTCTGTTTGCATTCCACATATTTATTGGAGCTTCCTTTCTTGTCAAAACCACACATTTTACATCATCGTCCTGTCCTGTGTTCTTTTCTCTTGATTTTCAACATAAATATGACTAAAAGCCCCCAAGAATAGCCATGCCACTTCCTCAGTATACCACTGCTTTGAGATTATGTTTGAAAGATTAATCAGCCCCGCATTCTTTATCTCAAGCTCAGGTAAAATCTCTGGACACAAGTAAAATGCAGACGAAGTTTCTGCCAAGCAAAAACATGAAAGATCTGGCATCAAAGAACCAAAGCAGTCCTTTTTGTTCAAGCAGAATTCTCCCCAACCTCGTCTTTACTGGCAGGATTTCCATTAGCCTTCTGGTCTTCAGAGGTCTGATCAGAATATCTCATACAGAACACCCAAATATTTGCCAGCGCTTCACTCATAGGCAACAACTCCAAAACTTTCCCATCTCTACCCATGAACAATTAGCAAATGTACATAATTCACATGGTTATGTTTAGCCACAGAAATGACCCCTATTCTGTAGAATGAAATACTGTCTCACTATTGTACCCGGCAAAACTCTCCTTCAAGTATGAGGGAGAAGTGAAATGTTTCCATAACAAAGAACAACTAAAGAATTTCATGACATCAAAACCAGTGCTACATAATATTCTAACAAATATTTTCGAAAGGGACCAAAATGACACGAATTCAACAAATGAGAACAGAAGGATCCCACCAAATAGAGTAACCAACTAAAAATCGGAGGAAAAATTGGTAAACACTAGCGAATAAGGCTCATGTCAGACATAAGGCAATGCATTTCAATTATAACCATCAATGTAAATGGACTCAATTCTCCAATCAAAAGAAGTAGACTTGCAGAGTGCATAAGGAAACAGAGCCCAAAAATATGCTGCATACAAGAAACACATTTAACCCGTAAAGAAACTCATAGGCTTAAAGTTAAAGGTTGGAAAACAATACTACATGATACAGCACCTCAACAAAAAAGCAGGGGTAGCAATCCTCTTTGCAGACAGTCTACACTTCAAACCAACACTGATCCAACGAAATAGACAAGGCCACTACATACTTGTTAGGGGAAAAATTCATGATGAAGAAGTAACACTCATAAATATGTATGCATCCAACATGGGAGCAGCAAGCTATATAAAACAAACCTGAAATGGACCTGAAAAATATCATATCCAATACTACAATCTTAACAGGAGACCTCAACACTCCCTTATCCGAAAAAGATAGGTCAAGCAAACAAAAAAATCAGCAAAGAAGTGGCAGAACTGAATCAGAACTTGGAACAATTGGACTTAGTGGCCATATACAGAGTGTTCCATTCAACCACCTCAAAATACACATTCTTCTCAGCTGCACATGGGACATTTTCTAAAATAGATCATATGTTAGTCCATAGATCATGCTTAAGTAGATGCAAGAAAACAGAAATTATCCCATGCATATTATCTGACCACAGTGCAATCAAATTGGAAATGAATGATGAAAGAAATCATAGGAATTCCAGGACTACATGGAAACTAAACAGCGCTCTTCTCAACAACCAATGGGTCACAGATGAAATTAAAGAAGAAATAAAACAGTATCTACAATTTAATGAAAATTCAAACACAACCTACCGGAATTTGTGGGATGCAATGAAAGCAGTTCTCAGAGGGAAATTAATAGCTCTGAACTCACATATTAAGAAAACAGAACGGGAAAAAATAAACAATCTTACACAACACTTAAACCGACTAGAAGCGGAAGAACAAACGAAATCCAAAGCCCGAAGGCGGGAGGAAATTATAAATATTAGAGCAAAAGTCAATTCAGGTGAGACAAAGAAAACAATACAAAGAATTAATGAGTCCAAAAGCTGGTTCTTTGAAAGATTAAATAAGATTGATAAGCCCCAAGCTAACCTCATCAAAAAGAGGAAAGAAAGGACTCGAATTTAAGCAATAAGGAATGAAAAGTGTGAAATTACTACAGACCCAGCAGAGATACAGAGAATCATAAATAGTTACTTTGAGAATCTCTACTCTCACACAATTGAAGCCACAGATGAAATGGACAGATTCCTAGAAAGGTACAAATTACCAAAAGTGAATCAAGAAGATATCAAAATTCTCAACAACCCAATAACAGCCAATGAAATACAAAATGTAATAAAAAACCTTCCGACAAAGAAAAGTCCGGGACCCGATGGATTCACCTCTGAATTCTACAAGAAATTTAGAGAAGACATAACCCCAATACTCCTCAAAATCTTCAATGAGATTGGAAAAGAAGCAATCCTTCCAAAATCATTCCTAGAGGCAAGTATCACACTGATACCAAAACCAGAAAGAGATGTACCTAAAAAAGAAAACTGCAGGCCAATCTGTCTCATGAACATTGACGCAAAAATACTCAATAAAATCCTAGCCATTAGAATACAACAAATCATCAAGAAGATTATACATCACGACCAGGTAGGATTCATCCCAGGGATGCAAGGATGGTTCAATATACGCAAATCTATAAATGCAATACACTATATCAACAGAACCAAGACCAAAAATCACATGAT
>PVJA010036202.1:0-21260 GCA_004027025.1 Myocastor coypus | reverse complement strand
TGTAGCCCAGGCTGGTCTCGAACTCGCACCAATTCTCCTGCCTCAGCCTCCCGAGTGCTGGGATTACAGGCGTGCGCCGCCACGCCCGGCTTTTTTGGTCCTTTTGAGACAGGGTCTCGCTATGCAGTTCAGGCTGGCCTTGAGCTCACTTTTGTAGCCCAGGCTAGTCTCAAACTCACATCAATCCTCCTGCCTCAGCCTCCCAAATGCTGGGATTACAGGCGTGCGCCACCACTCCTGGCTATCCAACATTTACTGATATTTCTAAGAATCAGCAAAGTAATAAGAATTTGACAGTGAGCACTAGATTCTTCTATTAACATTAATATCCTTGCTTTATCATTTGCTTCCATCTGTTCATTCTTGTACCTATCCATCATTCTATCTTTCAATAAATTTCAAGTTAAATTCAGGACACTAGTATACTTATCCATAAAATATTTTAACGTGTAGCTTTTATTTTGCAGTTAAAAATACACAAATCTTCATTGTGCATTTGCTGGCTTGTGACCAGTGTGTCTACCTGTGTGGTTCAGAACCCATCACCATTACCCCAGAAAGTTCTTTCTAGCATTTCTCAGTGAGTCCTCACTTTATCCCATCCCCAGAGAAAGCTAACAGGGTCACAGTGTTTTAGAAAACTGATACAGAAGCAAGTTTTTAAAGAACCTAAAATAAATCAAGACGAGAAGGATAGGAAAGGGAGTGGGGGAAAGAGCTTTATCTATGTATGTATGCAGGATGTTTGGACAACTGTACTGTGCATTTCTGCTGGTTTATGGAAAGAAGCAGTTAATGCTCTAATTTGTTTTGTCTCCTTTTCTCAATTGCTCGTACTTTTTCTCTTCTTAATTTCTTACACATTTCTTTTTTTCTTCTTCCAATTGTACATGCATATATCTTATAATATGAATAACTGGTTGAAAGATGACACTATCTATTATAGCAAATACTGTGAAATTCATATTACTTTGTGAAGTGAAAATCTGTATCACTTGTAATTTTTCTGTTTTAATTTTAATTTGTATTCTTTTTTTAAAAAATGCATAGGAGATTAGGTTAAGGAATAGACTTTTTCTGTCCTCTTAATAGGTAATTCTGATGTAAACATAAATACTGAAGTATAGTAGAATACCCACAGTACTTTGTTGTGTGCATTTATGTCACAATTATCCACTTTAGATTGATCTTTTATAACTGGTATTTCTGGACAATTTTGTGATACTAATTTTAACACATTTCATCTCTAGCCTTAGCTTGCACAAATGAAGAACAGAACTACCAAAATAATGCAGGTGTTTGGAGAAAGCAGAGCTTTTATGAATCCTGGTTTTTTGGTGTTTTTTTTTTTTTTAAGGACTGGGGTTTGAAATCATGACCTTGCCAGGCAGGCACTTGTGCCATGGAGCTATCTCCCCAGCCCCTCTAATCCTGATTTATAGCATACCAAATGTACTATGTTATTTAGCATAGGTGGGAAAATTTAAACAAAATTAATATATTTGATGCTCTTTTGGATAATAGAGTTGTAGGGTATAGTTATAACTTTAACTGTTATACATTAACATGAAACACTCATAATACTCAACATGTTACTTGTGGTAAAGAGTATTTGCTAGAAATAAGAGTGCACTGGTTTTTATCTTTTTCTGTACCTAGGAAAAAGCAAGACAGACTGTGAACACTTGTTTTACTATTCCTTGAGTAAGACATCTGTCGTTGTGTAGACAAAATTCTTCCATTTCTGCGTACATTGTCTTTTTTTTTGGTCTTTTTGAGACAGGGTCTCTCTATGTGGTTCAAGCTGGCCTTGAGCTCACTTTTGTAGCCCAGGCTGGCCTTGAACTCAGACTAATCCTCCTGCCTCAGCCTCCCAAGTGCTGGGATTACAGGTTCATGCCATCACGTCCAGCCTTTTTGAGACAGGATTTCACTCCATAATTTAGGCTGGCTTTGAACTCACAGAGATCCTCCTACCTTAGCCTCCTGAGTGCAGAGATTACAAACATGTGCCATCATGCCCAGCCTATAAATGTGACAGTCTGTGTTCTTTTTTAAGCAGTAAAATTGTTATTGAGCCTATCCTATAACTGGAATATACTAATCAGTAAGTAATTTTTAAAGAAATAAATTAGTAAACACCTGATTGAATGAAACAAGCTATATTTTTTTGTCTATTCAAGTAATTATTTATGAATGTTTTGTCTTTGGAAATTATTTTTCAGGTTTATAGTTTTTATAAATATCTCAGATAAATTAGCCACCTAAGTCAATGTCACAATAATGTTGCAGTCCTGTAAATTCATGATCATTGAAGTATGCATTTCAAGACTCTTTCAGGCAACATTTTACTAATTTAAATTTTTAAACCAATTAGTACTGATTGACTATTGCTGTTCACCCTGCATTGTGCCTGATTTTATGCAAGATACCGAAGAAGATAGATTTCACAGCTTAACTCTCATGCTTTGGCTAAAGAGACACAATTGAGACACATGACACATCTAAAACATCATAAAATACTAATTTTTGCATCTCTGAAAGTCATTCAAAGAAGGAGCATAACTGGATAAGCAGGATTTGTCAGGGATGGCTTCACAGAGACATTGACTTTGAAGGTGTACAGATCAAAAGAGAAAGAGAAAGGTGACATTTTAAGCTAAGTGGAGTAAGACTATGATGTTTGCATTAAACAAAGGATACACCTTCTGCAGCAGAGCAGTATGTATTGGAAATGGAGAGGAAATAGGATTGAATAGGCCACACTGGGGAGATAGCTCTATGGCACAACTGCCTGCTTGGCAAGTGCAAGGTTGTGAGTTCAAACCCTGGTCCTGAAAAAAAAAAAAAGAAAGAAAAGAAAAGATTGAATAGGCCAAATAGTGGAAGTAGTTTATAGATGAACCAAAATTGAATTCTTTATAAGGTTCTAAAATTATAGAAGATTTCTGTTATATGGCTGTCTTAGTCACTTTTCACTCATTGCTGGGACAAATACCCGACACTCAAAATGAAGGAAGGAAAGGTTTATTTAGCTCATAGTTCGTGGAGGTTTCAGTCCTTCGGCTGGCCCAAGGCTGAGTAGAACAGGGCAGAGAGCATCCACTTCATGGCGGTGGAACAGCAACAAAATGGTGGCAGAGGCAGCCAACCAAACACAGCAGCAGAGCAACAGCTCCAGCTTAAGTCTGTCTCTCTGTCACTCTTTATATTACATTAAGGTTCTCCACCTTAGGATATCTGCCCTAGACCACACCCATAGTCTCAGCCTCACTCAGACCGATAATCCCATCAGTACTAAAATACAATCCCAAAGATCATGAATGAAGTCTCAATCTATAGAAGCCTTGCCCCATGATTGCATGAGGCTTTGGGGGGACAAGTAGACATAAACCATAACATTCCACCACTGGACCCCCAAAGTCTCATACATATCCCTTTGGACAAAAGACATTTGAGTCCACCTGGAAGAATTGCCAACGTCCGAACAGTTTCAGCATTGCTGGAAAGTCCTAATCCCAGAGAGATCCAAGGCAAACTCTCAACTGTGAGCCCCTATACAATAGGAAAGTTAAACATATCCAACATTCAAAGGTATAAGATAAACATTACAATTCCAAAAGTTGCAAATAACAGGGTTATACAAAACATTGGGACCAACACATGTCCAAAATGCAGCAGGGTAAACATTAAATCCCATAGTTTCAACTGGAGAATCCAAAGCAGTCTGCACTGAGTTGTGAGCATCATGCAACTCTGCTCCTATGGCACTCTTGATGGTAATTTCCATGGCTTCTCTCTTAAGCCGGTGTCTTAGTCACTTTTTACTTGTTGCTGGGACAAATACCTGACACTCAAAATGAAGGAAGGAAAGGTTTATTTAGCTCATAGTCTGTAGAGGTTTCAGTCCATATATGGCTGGCCTAAGGCTGAGTGGAACAGGGCAGAAAGCATCCAGTTCATGGCAGCGGAACAGCAACAATATGGTGGCAGAGGCAGCCAGTCAATCAGAGCAGCAGAGCAACATCTCTAGTCTGTCTCTGTCTGTCTTTATATTCCTATCAGGCTCTCTGCCTTAGGATATCTGCCCCAGACCACACCCATAGTCCCAGCCCCACTCAGACTGATAATCCCATCAGTACTAAAACACATAATCCCAGTGACTCATGAGTCAAATCTCAATCTATAGAAGTCCCTGCCCAATGACTACATGAGGCTTTGGGGGGACAACTAGACATAAACCATAACAGCTGGCTTTGCTCCTTCTTAGCACAATCCACATTCCTGGCTTTTCCAGACTTCTGGGGTTTCCACTGAACAGGCTTCTCACACCCAGCTTTACACACTTCCCCAACAAGGGTACACTGCCTGGCCTCCCAGGCCTTCTGAAATCAAGGTGGAAGCCTTTTAACCTCAGAATTCCCACATTCTGCATATGCCTATGTGGATAATGCCAAGGGTTGCTGCTAGCTGAAGCAGTAGCCGGGCTTCCTTCTCTCTTGGCTAAAGGGGTCAAGGGCTTAGATTTCTCAGCACTCTGATCTTCATTCCAAGAAACAAATTCTCCATGCCAGCACCATTTTGGAACCTGGTTTGGCTGCTGCCACCATTCTGGTACTTGGATCTCTGTGGCTTTCTTAAGGCAGAGCCTCTCTCCCTTGCAATTCTGAGGCTGCAAAGGGTGGAGAGCTGCCACCTCTTGTGATGCTCTTAGGCCATCCTTTTGATTCTCTGGTTCCTTCCCAGCAATGGAGACCCTTTTAGCTCCATCTTTGTAGCCCACAGCTTTCCTGATGTTTCCTTTCTGGCCAAACTCACATTTTAAATCATCCTTCTTGGCTCTGCGCTCTTGATTTTCAACATAAATCTGGCCAAAAGCCACCAATAACAACCATGCCACTGCCCCAATGGTTTGCTGCTTTGAAATATCTCTTGAAAGATTACTCAATCCACCACGCTTAATCTCAGTCATAGGCAAAGTCTGTGGGCATGAGCAAAATGCTGACAGACTTTCAGCCACTCCATAGCAAATCATCTGGAGTCCAGTGACCAATGCTGTCCTTTTTTCCAGCAGAAACCTCATCAGCCTGGTCTTTACAGGCAGGCCTTCTGTCGGTCTTCTAGTCTAAGCTCTGACCAGAATCACCCAAGCTGAACAGCCGAAGCCGTTCTAGTGCTTTGTTTTTAGCGGACATCTCTGAACCTTCCCTATCTCTTCCATTCCCAAAAGCTTGTAATCCACATGGTCAGGTTAGTCACAGCAACAACCCCACTTCTCTGGTACCAAATTCTGTATTGGTCAGGGTTTTACTTAGAGCAACAGAATAGATATAATATAAGGAATGGATATTAACACAAATATACAATCTATAAGGAATTATAAGATTGGCTTACAATAGTCAGCCACAGAGTCAGATGAGGAAGCATGTACAGGGCATCTGCATGCTCTGAACTGAAGAATTCAATCCCAAGGTCTGGACTTCACTGCAGCACTCCATGTAAGTCTCTGTCGGCTGATGGGTCTGCAATGGAAGACTGAAGTGTCTTTAATGGATGCTGAAGAGTCTGTGACGGATGGGGAAAGATCCAAGCTGGAGGCCAAAGAGTCTGCCCTGCAAGCCAGACAATGAAGTCCAGTCTGAATGGGAAGACTGAAGCTTCTCTGATGAAGTGAAGTGTTGACTCCTTCAGCCCTTTAAAAAGTCTTTTTGTGCTCAGTCATTCAGACATAGGCCTATTGCACCCTAGGGTGGAACCAATCATACCCCAGGGTGGGCCCTTGATCCCGCTCTAGGGAGAAAGCCAATCATATCCTAGGTGGGCCCTGGTCACACTCCAGGGAGGAACCAACTCTACCCCAGAGTGTGGCTCCCACCAACAGGGAACCAGGCTGCTGAGTCATTCAGTCAAGTTGACACATTGTATCAACCACTACAATGGATTTCCTATTAATTCAAGTGATCTACCAAATTCCTCTGCATTAGTAAACTTTTATACTTTAGTTAATATAAAATTTTATTTTTTTTAATTTTTTTTTAATATGAAATTTTAGATTTCAAGATTATCTAATGAGTTTTAAAAACTCATAATTTGGTCTCTGTAACTTACCAAAATCAGTGTAACTACTATTAATCAAAGTTATCAGTGCCTGAAATACTAAATCTAAGAGATTCTTCCTGTTTCATGTCTTACATGACCTTCAGTTCCTAAGACTCACAGTTCCTTCTATTTGCTCTCCATTTGGCTTCTCAAACCCATTTGTATCTGTACCCTTCTGTTCTTCCTCTATTCTGGCCCCAGTTCAGGCCCTCAATCACATTTAGACCTTCGAAACCCAGATTTTGTCCTTCCTATTGATCATTTTCCTTCCTTCCTAATTAGTCCTTCACTGCTTCTAGAAAA
This sequence comes from Myocastor coypus, assembly GCA_004027025.1. Lineage (NCBI taxonomy): Eukaryota > Metazoa > Chordata > Mammalia > Rodentia > Myocastoridae > Myocastor > Myocastor coypus. The sequence continues at coordinate 14,858 of PVJA010036202.1, read as the reverse complement.
ACCTTTCTGCCATTAGCTGTGGCAGTCTCCCTCTCCTTCATAAGGCTCCTCACCAGGGGCTGGTAGGATGGCTCAGTGGTCTAAAGCGCCTGCTTAGGAAAGCTTAGGTGGCCTTGGAGACCTCGGTTTGATCCCTGGCACCACATCCTACGCCAGTCCTGCCGACAGGGCAGGCTGAGCTGGCCATTAAAAAAAAAAATAATAATAATAATGCTCCTCACCAGCAGGATACAGTCCACTTGGCTTAGGCATGAAGCCACCACTCCTTTCAGAATTTAGCTGTCTATCCAGCCCTCTCTCTGACTCTACACCCCCATACTAAAGCATTTGTGTTTGTACTGGTATAATATGCTATCTGTTTCTTCTCTCCTTTCTTCTATTATTCCTCCTTCTCTTTTTCTCTTACTTCCTGACTGCTTGCTTTCTTTCCTTGAATGCCCTCTCCAAGTATGCTCATTTGGAAAATTCCTAAGTATTTCTCAAATGTCACCTCCTATGAAGTCTTTCAGAGTAATAGTTAAGTGTTTTATTTCCTATACCTGTATTTGTGCCTTATAGACACTTCCATGTTGACTCACATATATTGCATCCCACTGATTTGTTAGTGGGTCTGTGGAAGGCTGTGAGCTCCTTCTAGTCCAAATAACAGCTTTTTATATGAGTATAAAATGTAGCAGATGGCTGCTCCTCTGTGATTATTTTTTGAATGAACAAAATTATTGTCTGAGTGCAATAGGCATGCATATGTTGTTTCTTTTTACTAGATTTAGATGATTGGAAAGTATGAATGGAAAAACTATATACACATATCTAGCTTCATATCATAGACTTTATTAAATTGTAGGAATCAGTTGATTGGGTTGGAGATTCCAATGAACCATTGACTGGATTTTCATGGAGAGGTGGATCTGAACGAGAGACTACAGGAATTCAGATATGGAGTGAAGTTTTCCTTATCAATAAACACGATGGTAAAAAGGTATGACGCTAGCTTTTTAAGTAAAATTGAATTTTCACTTACAAGAGTTAACCTGGAAAATGCTTTTTTGAAAGTTAATTTTGGCCATTTGATATACAAATTAAAGTGTGTTTGGGGTAGCATCCTAGCATGAGCCCTTTTATTTTAGTGGTCACAGTAAGCAGCATGGCAGCTCAACAAGGTAACATTTTAACTTTGTTTCAATTGCATATTGCTTCTTCATGTTGGAATGCCATTGAAAATTAATTGTAACAGTGATTACATACATTAGCACTAATGTATTTTCTTTAACTTTTGTGGCACATATGCATTGATCATGGTTTTCTTTAGTTTTTATGGTGTTTATATCTTGATAACCCTATGCTCTGGATGTTCTATGCACTATTAGTAATGTGCTCTACTTGCCCACAGGTTGCAGTGTTATTGATGGATACTCAGGGAACCTTTGATAGTCAGTCAACTTTGAGAGATTCGGCCACAGTATTTGCCCTTAGCACAATGATTAGCTCCATACAGGTATGGAATAAAATAAGCCCATTTTTTATGTATGATTCTCTAAAATTCATGTATTTCTACATACACATGATAGTGACACATACAACAAAAGTGGTAAATCATTATGCTCAATTAACCTACCAGTTCTTTTGATTTCTACAACAGAATTATTTCATTACTATAGTCTAATTATTGGCCAGTTTTCATATTGACTGCTTTAGCCAGAAGAGGTTAGCATCTGACTGATATTTTTGTTTTAAGCCTACAGTAAACTTAATAATATTAAATCTTACATGCAGATATTGGGACCACCCATTAAAAATTATGTTTCATGAAAGAAGGTTTATAAATATAAAATTTGTTTTACATAGCCAGTAGAAATGTTTCTAAATGTAAAAACTGTGTGTATTTGTGGCTTTTTAAACACCTTAATTTAATATACTTAGAAAAGTAAATGCCTTTATATAAAATTTTTACTCTCCATTTCCTTTCCTCTTTTCTCTTTTCCTCTTTAAAGTGTTGTTTCAGGAGTTACTAGAAGCTTTCCAAATTGTTCTGGAGGTCACTAGAGAGTTACTATAAGCACAAAACATGCAGCAGAAGATTTTAAAGATTATTTTTGACTTTTTTTTTTTTTTTTGGCTTTTAAAAAATATTGCTGTAGAGAGCAGAAAGAGGGGGTTGTAAAGAAACAGAGCAAATGATTTGATTTTTTTTTTTAATACTAAGGGTTAATCTTGAGACCTTGTGCTTACCAAGCAGGCGCTTATGCTGCTAAGCTATATCCATGGACCCCGGAGCAAATGATTTTTAAAAGATATAATTTCTTAAAAAGACAGGAAAGGCAAGATAGTTAAGATGAATAAGGAAAGCTGAGATCATAAGTACAGAGAACAGAGCTAGTGAATGGCTGCCATGGTGCTGTGTATGACAGGACAGGCATGAGAGGCACATGGGAAGGGACAGGAAAGGGTGAGCTTTCTAGAGCACTTCAAAGTAAGTCATGATTATAATCTATGATTGATGCTTTAAAAGACCTTCTTGAATGGCCCTTTACTATACTGCCTTAATACCTCCCTTAAAAATAAATCATAGTAAAAGTCCTTTACACAAAGCAGTTAAAACCAGATTGGCTTTGCCTTTTTATTATTTAGTATAGATATTTGGCCATTATTTTTTTTTTTTTTTTGAGACAGGGTCTCACTGTGCAGTTCAGGCTGGCTTTGAGCTCACTTTTGTAGTCCAGGCTGGTCTCGAACTCACAACGATCCTCCTGCCTCAGCCTCCCAAGTGCTGGGATTACAGGCGTGAGCCACCATGCCTGGCTGTTTGGCCATTATAAATTGAACATTTTCATAGAAAAAAAAGCAGCTATAGCTCCTTAGGAATGACTATTTCAAATTATTATTTAAGAAATGATTTGTTATTTTAATACAAAGTATACTATTTGTATTCGAACATAAACAACATCCTTAATTTTTCTTTGAATTTTTTTATATTTACCTACTCAAAAAAAAAATACTGCATGTCATCTCAATGCTGTGATCTGTTGATGAAACAGATCAATGCTGTGATCTGTTGATGAAACAGTATAGATTGTCACTATGTTGTGCTTGGAAGACCTACTGATATACAGGCTAATTGTTAAATTAGGTTCATAAAATAATTTTAATATTCTGACTTCAGTCTTCTGGCTGTTGTATATCTACACCATTCATCGTCATTGTACGCTATTTATTGCCACTCAGGTTTTCTTCACTCTTCTGCCAAGCACTGATAATCGTCAGTATATAAAGATGTGCATAAGAGAGTTCATTTTGTAATAATTGATACTTAAAGGAAGAATGGCAAAATCAGTGCTTAAGTCGATGTTGATTACCTTCTCATTTTGATGCTTTATGTCATAACCTAGGTATATAATTTATCCCAAAACGTCCAGGAGGATGATCTCCAGCACCTCCAGGTAATCATATTTATACTTTTTTGTATATAGCATCCGGTAGTCTTTTGAACATGCATGGCAGAACTTTAGGGAATTATTTAGAATCATAACCAAATGAAGATTTTCTTTTTCTTTTTTTTTTTTTTTTTTTTGTGGAACCAGGGATTGAACTTAGGACCTTGCACTTGCCAGATAGGCACTGGTGTCCTTGAGGTATCTCCCTGGCCCCTAAGATTTTCTTTTTCTCAGGTTTCTTCTTTAGTTATTTTTTGGATGTGTTCTTTCTAATTTAGTTTTCAAATTTCTTTTTTCTGATAAAACTATTTGCTACCAATCCATGTGGTAAAAAAGTCTTTGGCTTAAAACTTACCAAAAGGACCAGGGAGATAGTTTGGCAGTCTAAGGGTCTTCTTGGCAAGCGCAAGGACCTGAGTTTGTCCCCAGTACAGCATGCCATACCAACTCTGGAACCACGGGCACACTGAGCCAACCACCAAAACTGGTTCACGCCGGTAATCTCAGTCCTGGGGAGGCTGAAAACACTACGAGTCTGAACTGTGCAGCAAGAACCTGTACTAAATCTTTAAAAATAAATGAATGTAAAAATTACCAAAAATGTGAAGTTGAAGTCTGAAGGGGAGGAATTTGGTCATTCTTAGTGTGACATATGCTAGATCTTTTTCTTTCTTTTTTTTTTTGGCCTATCAGCCACTTTGTACATAAAAACAATTAGAAACTACCTCTGTTTTAGATCTGGAAAAGACATCAGTGACACCTATTTTGCCTTCATTTTATATATGAGGAAAATGAGGCTAAAAGAAAGGAATGACTTGCTGAAGCTCATGTGGCAAATTAGTGAAAGGAATAGGAATACAAATCTGGTCATCTCACTGGGGTCAGGGCTGTCCATTCTCCAAGCAGTGCTTCACTCTCAGAAGAGTGTGCCCTGTTTCTGGGCCTCCCTCTGCTCTCCTGCAGTCTGTGCTACTTTGGATGGATACCAAAACTTTCACTCCTCTGATAGCTTTCTGTCTGTATATTTTATAGAATAATTTGCTCTCAGTATATTATTTTATCTTTGCAATAACATAATAGCATGTAGCATAATATTGAAAGTTTTAATAAATCTGAAAGATGATAGAGCAAAGTAATCCTTTTACAGATAGTAAAATATTAAACAGAGTTGTACTAAATACATTTTATGACACCGACCTCTTATGACAAATAGACAGTATGCTGAGTAATTGTTCAATGTTTTACGTAGTTGAAGTAATTACTTTGGGCATGTGATAACCCAGCTGATTTACTTTTCAAGTTAGTGGCACAATGCCATTGAGTTTAGGAGTTTCTGCAAAAGAATTAATTTTGGAATTTGATACTGAGCAGTCTTTTTGAGGTCATTTACAAATACTCCTATAAATACCTTTCTGAGAAGTGACTATGAACTCAAGTCATGTTAGTACATGATTCCAGTGTCTACTTCCTAGACCAGCTGCCCTTTGGACATATGTCAGACTTGTATTTCATCACTTTAGCCGTTGCCCTTCGGTTTCTGGATTCCCACTGCCCATCAGAATTGTGGTGCTATGGGTGTTGTCCTAAAGGGGCCAGGGTTAGAAAGCCATTCCTGTCCAGTGCCCGGAAGCCACAGCAACCTGTTGGTCTTTATGGAAGGACATTTCTGGTGTTTGCATGGGGAAACCTGTTCAGCCACTCTTAGGAAAGCTCTCATTAGGTTTATTTTCTCAAAAAATCTTGCATTTCTGATGATACGAAACTTCATATTATGGTGCCTCATGATCTCAGTTGAGATAATAAAAAGTAAAATATGGCAGTATATTCAAATTACCCTTTTTTTTTTTTTTTGTCTTTTTGAGACAGGGTCTCGTTATGTAGTTCAGGCTGGCCTTGAGCTCACTGTTATAGCCCAGGCTGGTCTCGAACTCACACTGTTCCTCCCACTCAGCCTCCCAAGTGCTGGGATTACAGGAGTGTGCCACCACACCTATCTGAGTTATCATTTTTAAAAATATTTATTTATTTATTTATTTAAATTATGGCTGGCTCAGCCTGCCCTGGGGGTGGGGCTGGCTCAGCATGTGGTGCTGGGGATTGAACTGTGGTCCCTGCCACTGCCTAAGCATTCCTAAGCAAGCACTTTAGACCACTGAGCCATCCCACCAGCCCCTGAATTACCATTTTTTAAAGCCAGATGCTTAATGCCTTTGTGATAAACAGTTCACAACTTTTGTAAATATATCCTGCATAATTTATGGCTCTCTAGTCTAATGTGGACAACTTTTTTGCTTTAAAAGAAGGTATGTGCTTCTTCAAAAAAAATTCCTATATTTTAAATATAAAAGATACACGTTTTAGAGCTGGGCCCTAGTGGTCATACATGAGCTTAGCATGCACAAAGCAGCTTAATCGTCAGCTCATGTATACACACACACACACACACACACACACACACACACACATTTGTTTTAAAATGAAAGTTTATTTTTAAAATTTAAGCAATTTTATTTATACTTATTTCCTAAAATAATTCATTTTAATGGTATAATACTCTATTATAACTAGGGAAAATGTGAATGCAAGTCAAGAAGTAAAACTAAAAATACTGAACTAATGCCCTCTCACTCTTCCTCTCCCCCTCTTCCTCTCTCCCCTCCCCCTTCCCTCACTTTTGTATAAGAGTGTGTGATTTTTGTTCCAGCTTTTCACTGAATATGGCAGGCTGGCCATGGAGGAAACATTCCTGAAGCCCTTTCAGGTGAGTGAGGGTTCAATGATGGTAAATTCTTATTAGATTTTACTAAAAACTATGACCAGATATGTTAGGGCCATGTTTCCTTCTTATTTTCATTAAACAAACATTTTTGAACACTTATTTAATATGAAGAAGAGATAGGAATAAAAAGCTATATTAGATATTCTGATTCCTTGAAGAGCTTGTCTCCTCCAAACTCTCCCACAGAGATGTCATAAAAGTCAGGAGACACTTGATAAATTTGTGAAATATAAAAATTAACAACAGGGGCCCGGCAGGATGGCTCAGTGGTCTAAAGCACCTGCTTAGGAAAGCTTAGGTGGCTTCAGGGACTGCGGTTTGATCCCTGGCACCACATACTGCGCCAGCCCTGCCCTTGGGGCAGGCTGAGCTGGCCATAAAAATAAATAAATAAACAAACAAAAGTTCTGAAACAAGAAAAATAATTAACAACAAATAAGACTCCTGGGGACTGCAGGCTAACATTAGGGCAACATCTGAGCTTGGATTGAGTCATGTCCTTCTAATCCTACTTTTCTTTCATGCTGAGAACAAGTATCTAAGTCAAACAGCCCTTGTAAGCTGTTGTTAGAGGAGGTACAGATTCGTGCATCAGTGTCTGTCCACATCAAGCATGACTTCTACTCCCTGGAATCAGAGGGAACTCAGGATGAGCTCTGGAGTTTAGCACATTCCTGGAGTCTCATCTGTAGCTAGGTTGGGTCATATCTCAAGGAGAACATGAACACATTGAGAAGCTCAATGATTGATAAAAGCAAAGGAGAGCTAGTGGCTCTGATGGAATCATTGAAGATGATCTGTATTCTCTTTACTGCATCATAAGTCATCTTCAGATACAAACTTATGACCTCACATGGTTCTTGAACACCAGGAATCTGGAATGGTTCTGCTTTGTGGTTTTGGCACAAGGACTCCCATGATCTTGTTCCTAAGAAACCTCAACAGAACACTTAAAACTTGTCTGAACATACAGGGATATTAATAAGATAGCAAGAAATTACTGAGATCTGAGGGATAGGGGTCCAGGAGGGGGCAAACTAATGTGGCTATGTTGATCTCAAATAAAATAAACAAAGAAAAAACATTACTAGGGATAAAAGGGTTATTTCTTAGTTATGCGAGAATTGTGATTAAATGAATTGACAAATATGTAGCAAGTGTGAATAAACATTGTCTTTCTTCTAAGTAATAATTTCTAAGTAATAGTAGTCAACAGTTGGAGTTACCCTAAGTAAACATCCTAGGGTGGGCATACTCAGGAATACCTAGAAACATCCAAAGGCAATGAACTAGAAGTGTACTGACCATTCTAAACAGGTTGTTAAAAGTCATCTGAACATGTAATATCACAACATATTGTGATATTGATTGTAATTACTTCAGATGCTCTATGCACAGAATAACTTATTTAAGTGAGTATGGATGGGAAAAGACAGTTGAATGAGACTGGAGCTCTGGGAAAAATATGGTACAGTAAAGCAGGACTGGGCTTGTGCTTGGAGAGAGGCTGGCATGTTGTGACTCTCCAGGACCAGGGAAGCATAAAAGAAAAGAGCAGGTAGAATAGAGGCAGTTCTGGTTTACAGTCTTCCATATGGCTCACAATACCTACACTCTTGTCTTTCTTTTTAAATCATGTTGTTTCAGTTGGATAGCTTAAGTGTTGTATGGGAGTTGTACCATTACCTTGATTTTTCTGTTCTCTGAAAAATCCTCCCTTAGGACCACTGGTAGGTGCTACAGAGAAGGGAATCTGTTGTAAATTCTAGAAAGAAATTTCAGGTCTTAACCAGCAGGTGTCACTGCTCCTTACTGTTTGCTAGACACTGAAACAATGCTGTGGTCAAAGAGAGAGAAGACAGGGCTAGTTGTGGTGGCGCACGCCTATAATCCCAGCACTTGGGAGGCTGAGGCAGGAGGATCAATGTGAGTTCCAGACTAGCCTGGGCTACAAAAGTGAGCTCAAGGCCAGCACAAACTGTATAGCAAGACCCTGTCTCAAAAAGACCAAAAAAAAAAAAAAAAAAAAAAAAAAAAAAAAAAAAAAAAAAAAAAAAAAGAGAAGACAGAAAGATGGAGCTAGTTTGTTAAGAATATCGGTGACCTTGAAATAAAAAGCAAAACCAAAAAACTTTAAGAGATCACTACTTTTTAGGAAACCATTGGAAAAATTTTGGTTGAATGAGTCAACAATAACTCCTAAATATGCATGGATTTATAAAGCTGAAATTGAAATGAGAAACTCATTAAGTAATACAAATGACATCCAGGAGGCATGTAATTGAGATTAAGCAACCCATGCAAGGACAGGTGAGATAGCTCAGTGGCATAAGTGCCTGCCTAGCAAGTGCAAGGTCATGTGCTCAATTCCCGGTACCAATAGAAAAAAAAAAGTGAGAACAGCAATCACATGCAAAACAAGTGCTACATATCATAAGAGATAAAATACAAATATATTCAAATCTCAGGACATTTAAGATATTGGTGAAAACATTTCACATGTTAGAAAAAGCATAGAGAGGGGGCCCAGCAGGATGGCTCAGTGGTCTAAAGTGCCTGCTTAGGAAAGCTTGGGCAGCTGCAGGGACCGTAGTTTGATCCCCGGCACCACATGCTACACCAGCCCTGCCCTCAGGGCAGGCTGAGCCAGCCATAAAAATAAATAAATAAACAAACAAAAAGTTCTGAAACAAGAAAAAATAAAATTTAAAAAAAATTTTAAAAAAGCATAGAGAGAAAATAGCAGGCTAGTCTTTTATGAAATTTCAATTAACTCAGTAAATTCCTTTGTAATCATGTCACTACTTTCCTCTAGGAAGGTATCAGCTTTATTAATTGAAGTAGAATTATAAAAATTTTGAACATTGCCTAAGAAAACAAAATGAGGGATAATGATACTGTGTAAATAATAACTCCATATTAAAACTATACTTTTAACAATTTGAGTTATTAGTTCTGAAATAGAGTAAAATTATAAATAATAAATCAGGTTTATAGGAAATGGCAAATGTGAAGACAATTAGCCAAGAAAACGAATAGATTATTTAGCAGATTATTGTAATTATGTCAAACAAGTAAAAGACATCTGATTGTGTACTTAAAAATTGTAACTGAAAAGGAGAACTAAAACCAAGGTGAATTTATTTTTGGAAACCATTGTTGCATGTCACCAGTAGTGTGCTGGTAAAGGTTTACAGCTTGCTTGGGAGAAGTGAACAGGTGGCCTGAGTTGTGGCATTTGCTGATTTCTGTAGTGTAAACACTTTTACCATGGCTGACATCAGGCTATCAGTTGGATGTCAGTTGGCTTGCAAAATTCCTAAAATTTTAATAATTTGCAAGTCCTTTTGAGACAGCACTCAACAGCTTAGCACACCTAGGAAACATAATCCAAATTAAAATGTGATATAGTGTTTTCTGAGTGACTTTCCTAATTCTCTCATTCTTCCAGCTAGGAGCACTTGAGTCTTAAGGCATAGGCTTGGCTTCATCAGCATATCTCCTCTGTAAAATAACTAGGTTCGTTACACTAGCTACACTTTAGGACTTCAAAAGACTTGGCTGAGAATAACAATAGGTTTTTTTTGGGGGGACTGGGGTTCGAACTCACGACCTTGCACTTGCCAGGCAGGCACTTGTGCCACAGAGCTATCTCCCAGCCCCATAACAATAGTTAAAAAAAAAAAAAAATTAAACGTGATTGTGTTTATTTTTTTAATATTTTGTCTTTTTGAGACAGGGTCTCACTGTGCAGTTCAGGCTGGCCTTGAGCTCACTTTTGTAGCCCAGGCTGGTCTCGAACTCACAGCGATCCTCCTGCCTCAGCCTCCCGAGTGCTGGGATTACAGGCGTGCGCCACCATGCCCGGCGTGATTGTGTTTATAGCTGTGCAAATTTTACAAATACCTGGAGTAATCATTTCCTATTTTAAGATTCTAGTAAAATCTATGCCATCCAATGTGACAGATGTCTCTCTCTTGGTCTGCTATGAGTTTTTCTTCCTTGGTCATTTGGACTCCCATTAACCACACCTGGCCCCACATCATTCAGTATTAAAGTAATCACACCCTTGGGTCCAGATCTTTATTACTAATTGTGAGGATTTTTTTTTTTTTCAGATTGTCGATGTTATTTGGAATTCACTTGAAATACTTTCTGCTTATCAGTTCCAGCAAGGAAGTCTTCCTCTACTGCTCTCTTAATGTGTTTCTGAATGGGCTGTACTTCATATGACTTGTTGCCAAGTGGCTCTGATTTCCACATGTTAGGTTCCTGCCAGCAAGCCTGTGCTTTTCAACAGCAAGACATAGAAATTATAGTCCCTTTATGATCCTGTTAAATGGTCAGCTATCAGTTACTGGTGACCCCAGTGAAGGCCTGTTTTCCCGTCCTGTGGCTCTTGCCTCTGTCGGTACCTGTCACCCACATCCTCTCAGGGCTGCTGGGGTGTGCTGATGGAGAGGATTTCATGTGGTAATAGCAGTAAGTTTGTTATTGGTCTCCACTGAAAATAGATTTCCCCTTTGGCTGGACTGCAGACTCTAAAATGTGCTTGTGTGACCCCATTAAATGCCTCTTTTGGCTGTTGGCCTACAAGAATTTACTGTTTAACTATTTTATGCCCTCTAATTGTATAGGTCACAAAGAAAAGGAAATATTCAATTTACTAAAGTGCTATAGTCTCAGCATTTATTAGAGTCAGTGTTGTTAGATGTCAGTACATTTCTTAGAGGCATTTCTACACGGTGGAAGTTTCCATAGCAGGCCAGGCGATAAAAGCTTATTTAATCTACAGTAAATGTAGATAGTAGCCACAACATTCCTGAGCCCTGGTTGATTTATGCCTAAAAATATCTAGTGGTTCCTGGCCATCTCAGAGGCTTAGAGTCCTGGGATAGAAGGGTAGTGCTGGCAGGGTTTAGATGATGCAGCTAGCAGAGAAGAGGTGGGGTTACGTGGGATCTGCAGCCTTGCTGATAGATACACGGCAAGATCTTACAACCATGTGAATGAGAATAGCTTGCTTCTGTTAAGTTGGAATCCTTGTTTTGGGGTAAGAGACTATGTACTTTGGTTATTATTTTTTTTAATGTGTTTGGTTGTTACAGGGTCTCACTCATAGTAATCCTCCTGTTTTCAGCCTCTCCTAGTGCTGGGATTACAGGTGTATGCCACTATGTCTGAACTCAGTGGTTGGTTCAGCCTGCTCGGAGGATCAAACCATGGTTCCTGCACTTTGCTAAGATTGCCTAAGCAGAGGCTTTAGTCCACTGAGCTGTCTCACCAGCCCCGATACTTGGGTTATTAAGATTGTAGGACTGATGTAGCCACTGTGCACACCCCAGGGAAGGTTCTGAGAGCAGAGCGATGGGGTGCTGTTACCAGAGCAGAAGGTTAGTGAGTTAGGGTTTGCCTGTAATAGGAAAATAAGTAGTAAGGCCTAAAAGGTTTTCTGGAAAACAGCCTTGCTTTTGTTTTTCTTGAAATCCTTGTCTTGGTTTTTTATACTGGCAGTCAAAATCAGGACCTTGCTCTTGTCAGGCATGGGCTGTGCCACTGAACTATATCCCCAGCCTAATCCCCCCCCCCTTTTTTTTTCCTATTTAAAATATTTAATTTTGTTTTATTTTTATTTTTTAAATTCTTTATTTATTTATATTATGGTTGGCTCAGCCTGCCCTGGGGTCTGGCTGGCACAGCATGTGGTACTGGGAATCGAACTGCAGTCCCTGTGATTGCTTAGCTTGCCTTAGCAGGTGCTTTAGACTGCTCAGCTATCTCGCCAGCCCCTTAATTTTGTTTTAAAGAGCAAAAACAGAGTAATACACTTTAGGACTATTATATTCATTGTCTTCTCTTTCACCTCTTCATTGGTTCCTTTTATGGGTTTCCATAAAATTTTAGGTTTTTCCATTAACGTTTTTTTTCCCAGTGCTAAGCTTTGCACCTAGGCCCTTCCATGTACAAGGCAAATGCTGTTCTGCTGAGCTGTTCCCTCCCCTCCCACAGCATTTTATTAACCATATTCTTGTACTTAACCCTCCTCCCCAACATCTTAGCAGATCAGTCTTGCCAGTTTTATGGTTAAACCTAAGGTTTCTGGGAAATAATGATAGGAAAAGTATGTAAGAATATGTGTAAAGAGGCCAGGTAAATACCGTGGTGGTGTAAGTGCCTACATGGCAAGCTCAAGGACCTGGGTTTGATCCCTGGTATTGCATGCCATGCCAGCCTCACACTGAGCTAGCCACTGCAACCAGGTGTGGTGAAGCACACCTGTAATCCCAGCACTGGCGAGGCTGAGACAGAAGGATCACTATGTCTGAACTGTACAGTGAGACCCTGTACCGAATAAATAAAAAGATTTTTTAAAATATGTGTTAGGATAATCATCCTATTTCTGACAGTTTCTCGCTCGAAGTGGCCCATGTGGGCAATTAGGAATTCTTTTATTCTAGTTTATTTAATTATGTTTAAGAACCACAATTTGCAGATTTTTTTTTCTTTTTCTTTTTTTAATATTATGGCCAGATCAACCTGTCCTGGGGGGGGTGGGGCTGGCACAGCATGTGGTGCTAGGGATCAAACCACAGTTTCTGCAGTTGCCTGAGCTTGCCTAAGCAGGTGCTTTAGACTGCTGAGCCATCTCACCAGCCCAAATTTACAGGATTTTTTGGTAATGACTTAAGCTACTCTGAAACAAAACATCCTTGTACAAATATATGTAATGACTGGAACTGCCAAGTAATACAGAAAACATGACCTCACTGAGAAAAAGAGACAGCTGCCTGCTTGCTAGGGCTGAAAATTAAAGAAGATCTGATAAGAGGGCTAAGGATAAGGACACTGCCTGAGAAAGCTACTCCTCTACCCAGGTGCTGTCCAGAGAGCAATGTAGTGACCCAAGAGCTGTTGAAATAGCAGAAATACACTCTGACTACACAGTTAGGTCAGTGGTATGGACCAGGATTCTCCCATTTTCTCCATTTAGGTACATGAAATGTACAGGCGAGCTGTATAGAATGACAAGTTTTGAGTGCCTAGTTTGTAGGATGCTGTGCTAAACGTTTTATACATTATTCAAATTAAATGGCCCCTGGAGTTCTACTAAATAAATAGTATTACCATACTTTTATTGTTTCTTTTTATCCAACAACAACAAAAAAAAAAAAAAAATACTGAGACTTAGAATAGCTAAAAAGCCCTGCTCCTGGTCATACATGTAGTAAGGCTGCAGAACTAATCTCAAACCAGGCAGAGGCTCAGCACTATTGTGTCCAGCAGCCATCTCTTAGTAACCTTAATTCTAGGTACTTCCCCAAGCTACATTTTATGATCTTACATTTCATGAACTTATTCCCGCTTATTAGCTCATAGAAGTTGTAAATGCAGGAGCTTTGTAGCTTACATTTTTAACCTAGAGCACCTCCTCTGATACTTTTTTGTGTAGTATTTGTTGAATGTATGCACACTAGTGATGCTGTAGTGTATATATTTGAAATTGCATAAAGCTTACATAAAAGAAAATTCTGAGCTCAGAATTGGAAGACTTACATTCAAGATTAGATGCAGCTATTTCAGCCTAGCATTATAATGCTAGCCTCAATATTAAGTCATACTTGGAGTGAGAGTATGCAAGATATGTACTAGGTGTAAACTCTTCTCAAACACCAGAAACCCAGTGAAAAATTTTTTTAATGGGTAGGGTTTGTCAAGTTGCCAATTTTAATTGTTACACAAAAAGAAGAAAATAGCATCATTTGTTAGTTAGGACTAATAGAGGGGCTGGCGAGATAGCTCAGTAGTCTCAGTAGTCCTTAGGAAAGCTTAGGCAACCACAAGGACCACGGTTCGATCTCCGGCACCATATGCTGCGCCAGCCCTACCACCAGGGCAGGGTGAGCCAGCCATAACTATATAAATAAAAAGTAAAAAAGTATTCTTTAAAAAAAAAAGAAAAATGTTTGATGTTTGGTTAGCAACAATGATTGTACTGTCTGGTGCCATTGGATTTTAAGGTGACCCTAGTACATGGACTGTGGTGGCTTCACACCCACAATATGAGGATGCTATTGCTCTGAGAGGCAAAGAGAACAGACTGGTTACTGCATCAAGGTAGAAGCCAAAGGGCTGGTGAGATGGCTCAGTGGTCTAAAGCTCCTGCTTAGGCAAACTTAGGCAACCGCAGGGACACAGTTTGATCCTGGTACCACAGGGTGAAGCCAGCCCCACCCCCAGGACAGGCTGAGCCAGCCATTCAAAAAAAAAAGGAGAACCTGGAAAGCCACTGGAAAGGCAGTGAGGTTTTTTTGTTTTTTGTTTTTGTCTTTTTGAGACAGGGTCTTGCTATGCAGCTCAGACTGGCCTTGAGCTCACTTTTGTAGCCCAGGCTGGTCTCAAACTCCCATCAATCCTTCTACCTCAGCCTCCCAAGTACTGGGATTACAGGTGTGTGCCACCAAGCCCAGCAAGGCAGTGAGTTTTTGATGTATACCATGTTGTTGACTAATACCTGTGGTGGCCTAATCTTTTTAAGAATTCTTAAAAAGGAAAAGTTTATGATAATTTGGAAGGGATTCTGGGCTTTTTCTTCTTATGTTCTTATAGGATTTTGTTCAGAGATTCTTCATTTTATTTCTTTTTTTTTT
>PVJA010036201.1:0-21273 GCA_004027025.1 Myocastor coypus | reverse complement strand
AACCTTGAAGACACAGTTGCAGCCAGTGAAAGAGTAAGAAAGGATCTTTTAAAAACAACCAGAATGCAGGAAAAAATAATTCATCATCTGCAAGACGATGCGAAAATGAACAACGTGAGATTAATGGGAATCAATGAGAAAGAAGGAGTCAATACAAATGATATAAAAAGAATATGGGCAGAAGTAATAGCAGAAATCTTCCCAAATCTGAGAAAACAATCAGACATTCAGGTAACTGAAGACTACAGAACCCCAAATAACATCAACCCAACTAAAAACACGCCAAGACATATAATAGTCAAGATACCAGAAATCCAGCTGAAGAATAATACACTAAAAGCTGCTAGAGAAAAGAAACAGGTCACATTTAAAGGAAAACCCATCAGAATAACAGCAGATTTCTCTTCACAAACCATGAAAGCAAGAAGAGCATGGAGCAGAGTGCTTCAAGTCCTCCATGAAAACAAATTTCAGCCAAGACTACTGTACCTGGCAAAACTCTCCTTCAAGTATGAGGGAGAAGTGAAATATTTCCATGACAAGGAACAACTAAAGAATTTCATGACATGAAAACCAGTGCTACATAATATTCTAACAAACATTTTAGAAAGGGACCAAAATGACCCAAATTCAACAAATGAGAACAGAAGGATCCCGCCAAATAGAGTAAGCAACTAAACATAGGAGGAAAAAGTGGTAAACACTAGAGAATAAGAGTCATGTCAGCCATAAGTCAATACATTTCAATTATAATCATCAATGTAAATGGACTCAATTCTCCAATTAAAAGAAGTAGACTTGCAGAATGGATAAGGAAACAGAGCCCAACAATGCTATATACAAGAAACACATTTAACTCATAAAGAAACTCATAGGCTTAAAGTTAAAGGTTGGAAAACTATACTACATGCTCCAACACCTCAAAAAAAAAGCAGGGGTAAAACAACACTTAGATACCCTCTCACCCCAGAATGAATGGCTATCATAAAGAAATCAACCAACAATGAACGTTGGAGAGGCTGTGGGGAAAAAGGAACACTTCTACATTGCTGGTAGGAATGCAGACTGGTGCAACCATTAGGGAAATCAGTGTGGAGACTCCTTAAAAAAACTAGAGCTGGAAATCCCACTCAATCCAGCTATCACCCTACTGGGAATTTTCCCAGAAGAACTGAGAACATCATGTTATAGTGATGTCTGTGCACCTATGTTCATAGCAGCACAATTTGTGATAGCCAAATCTTGGAAACAACCAAAATGTCTGTCACCTGAATAATGGTTGAAAAAGATGTGCTGCTTTTATACAATGGACTATTACTCAGCTATAAAGATATAGCAAACTTAAAGCCTTCATATATAAGTGGAGGTATCTTGAACATATACTCATAAATGAAATAAACCAGACCTACATGTGTAAATAGCGTATAGTCTCCCTAATATGAAAACTCAAAAGATATAAAAATGAAAGGTATAATATAGTTAAATGAAAATTGAGGATTTAAGGATTAAACAATGAAGAGAGAGCTAGGAGAAAAATTAGGAAACATGGTAGAGACAAAACCATGAACTTATATACAAAAGATGTTTAAGACGATGGCCCTAAAAATCTCCAACAGGTTTTTGAGCTAGCAGGTAATTGGTAGAATTTGCACCCTTACTAATTATATATACTGATATCTATGAACTAAGCAAATACACTGAAGATAGCAATGTGTAATATTGGAATGCTTGGAAAACCTATCATTCTGGTGTTCTAATTATGCACTGCTTCTAATGTCATATTGATTATTGCTATATTCTCTCTCAGATATTTGCTTGAACATGAAAGAAAGAAAGAAAGAAAGAAAGAAAAGTAATAGAAAGAAAGAAAGAAAGAAAAAAGAAAAGTAATAGAATATGAGACAAGGAAAACAGACCACAGAAGTGTATGATTACAATTTTTTGTAAATAGTTAAGTTAAAAAATATCTGTGTAAAAATGTGTATCTCCTCCTCCTCCTTCTCCTCCTCTTCCTCCTTCTCCTCCTCCTCCTCTTCTTCTTCTTCTTCTTCTTCTTCTTCTTGTTCTTGTTGTTGTTGTTGTTGTTGTTCTTCCTCTTCTTCTTCTTCTTCTTCTTCTTCTTCTTCTTCTTCTTCTTCTTCTTCTTCTTCTTCTTCTTCTTCTTCTTCTCCTTCTTCTTCTCCTTCTTCTACATTCTCTAGGGGTTTTAAAGTTTAGAATATCAACAATTGATGGAAAATACCTGTTTCTTGTTATGTTTAAGGCGTTTTATACTCAGAAAGGTAGTGATGTTAAGCTCAAGTGCCTAAGTTATAGGGAATAATATCACTAAGCTTCTTTTCTTGATGGTTAACAACTTAAGTTGACAGTTCAAATAATTAGAGAAAAGGAAGGGATAAAAGACTGGGAAGATAGCTCCATAGAATAAGTGCTTGGGGCAAGTGCAAGGGCCTGAGTTCAATCCCTGGTTCCACTTGTCTACTTATCCCATTATTTCAATGGGTAAATTTGAGGAAGTAGAGTTTCTGAGTTATCTTTTAAGTCTTGGCAGTTTATCTAGTGGCTTTCTAAAAATTTTTATCCCATTTAGGTATGGTGGCACACACCTGTCCCAACACTCAGGAGGTTGAGGCAGGAAGATCACCATGGGCTCATCTGGCCTGCAATGCATGGTAAGTTCAAAGCCAGCCTGAGTCGCATAGTGAGATCCTGTCTGCTATTACTCCAACAATAATTTTTATTCCAATTTCTAATGCTTCTTTCCCTATCACTGTCAACATTGTATATAATAATATTTTATATCTCTGTTCATAAAGGAATATTAATATTTGTGTTTCTTTGGTGATTAGTGAGATCAATACTATTTTAAATGTCTTTGTAGGGCCTGGAGAGGTGGCTCAGTGGTCTAAAGCACCTGCCTGGGAAAGCTTGGGTGGCTTCAGGGACCACAGTTCAATCCCCGGCACCACATGCTGCGCCAGCCCTGCCCTGGGGGAGGGGGGCTGAGCCAGCCATAAAAATGAGTGAATAAACAAACAAAGGTTCTGAAACAAGAAAAATAAATAAATAAATAAATAAAAATAAAAATTAAAAAAGTCTTTGTAGCTATCTACATTCTTTTGAGAATTAACTTTTTTTTTTTTTGTTTGAGACAGGGTCTCGATATGCAGTTCAGGCTGACCTTGAGCTCAATTTTGTAGCCCAGGCTGGTCTTGAACTTGCACTGATCCTCTTGCCTCAGCCTCCCAAGTGCTAGGATTACAGGTGTGGAGAATTAACTTCTTAATGTGCTTGACTCCTTAGAACATGTACCTTTTTAAAATCACTTCTAAGATTTTTTTTTTACTGCCAGTTGTTTTGCAGTGCTTCATTATACTGGGTGTCTTGTCATTTGGGGGCTTTTAGTTGGCTAAGGAAGGGATACATTAGACACTTTTGGGTTTTAGTTGAGATTTGATATAGCTTGCATTTAAAAAAAAATGTATCTGGTACAGGGTCTCACTATGCAGCATGGTGATCTTCCTGTTTTCTGCCTCCCCGTCTCTGTGACTAGAGGTGTGTGCCACCATGCCCAGACTCAGTGGCTGGCTCAGCTTGCCTGCGGGGAACCTGGGGGGAGGCGGCATGGCACGTGGTGCTAGGGGTCAAAGCTGATCCCTCTGCTTGCCTAGGCAGGCACTTGGTCCACTTAGCTATCTCGCCAGCCCCATAGCTTGTGTTTTAATTCTTTGCTGTTTCTATTAACCCATAGCACTTATTTTAATACTTTAGTAGTAACATATGCCATATAGTGGGAGAAGCTACCTACTAAAGAGTTATTTTTACATGTGAATCCTCTGGCGTACACACTCCAAATACATTTTCTTGGCTTATGATTAGCTGGTTTCGTTTGTTTTGAGACAGGGTCTTACTATGTAGTGTGAGCTAGCCTTGAACTCATAGTGATCCTCCTGTGTTGGCCTCCTGAGTGCTGGGATTACAGGTGCTGGCTCTGGCCTAATATTTTGTGGAACAGTAATTTTAATAGGGTACCTAGTCAAATCTCTCAATGGTTTCATTTAAAGGTTGCTTTTCCATGTTACATTTAGACAGACACACATTATGCAAATATCGAGCATTTTCTTCTAAAGACATTGGAGTTGCTTTTTATCTTCTGTTTCTGTTTCAGTTTCTGTATCACTAAACGTGTTTTAAGGGGAATACATGGTAGCAATGGTCCTCTCAATGACTGCTTTTTTTGTGAACACCCTCAATTTGCCTAGGCGAGCCTCCAGTCTGGTCTCTTGAAAAAAGATAAAAAGCAATGGAGGACGCAAGGGACAGCAAGGGACAGTAAGAGAGCTTCTCCCACAACATGTCAGGTGTTCCTGCTGTGCACATTTCATTGGGCAAATCAAAACAGGTGACTAGGAAGGTCATGGATGTAATCTCGCGGGAAGTGCAGTGACAATTCAGAACTAAAGGCCGCCTAGCCTCCAGTAGGGCCTCATCTTGGGCTTTGCCCAATACTTAACCAATTGCTTCAATACCATGTCTGATACTCTTCTTCGATGCCCTTCACAGTTATGCCTTCTTGCCATACCACATTCCTGTGGGGCTTACTTCTTGCCCTTGGACTACTTTTGGACATCATCAATCTGTTTTTCTAATCCTGCACCAAAGATGTCTTGAGTATTCTCTGTGTTTGTCATTCTTGATGAACTTTTGGAAACCTGTACTTATTTCCAAAGGGACGTCCTATTGAGATATAGGCTGAAATTGCATTACATATATGGATTAATTTGGAGGACAACCGACCTGCTTGAAATACTAAGTCTTCCATCCATGAATATAGTATGTCACTTTAGCCATCCAGGTCCATTTTAATTTTTCTTACAGTTCTGTAAATGCCAAAAAAGATCTCATATTTTATGTTTTCAAAAAAACCTTATAGCTTTATGCAATTATTTTCCTCTGTGTTAAGTACTTGCAATTGGTCTGTGGGAAAGCTATTGTGATACTTCACATTTAGATATTTTAGGTTCTTTGATTCTCTTTGTTCTTGAACCCAGACAGTCAGACATATTGTTTTTCAATTTATTTCAGTAAGCCAAAATTCCAAGACAACATTGAAAAACAGGTTTCCTGTTCCTTTAGGAGAAGGAATCATGCTGATGTTTGCAAACAATTATTCTAATTCTAATGTAGTATGAATTTTAATCTAAGAATGCATGTGAATTACATTTAAAAGTTTCCTTTTTATTCTTCCAAGTTTTCACAGAATTTTTCCCCTTCTATGTATTACTTTAGACATTATGGTGATTTGGTGATATTAAACTATCCTTGTACATCTGGAAGTAATGCTGACATGACCCATAGGGCGAGCCACGGAATACAGAGTTATATTAATTTGCTAAGTATTTAAGTAAATTTTATTTATAAGTATTTAAGTAAATTTTTCACAGCTATACCATAAATTGTAATTTGCCTTCTAACTTCCTTTTGGGTGATTTTTTTGTTAGTTGGTTTTTGGAAAATAAGATTAGAGTTGAAAATTAGCCACCCACTTTTTTATATTTTGGAAGTGCTAACACTACAGAAATTTTTCACTTCCTTAAAAATATTCACCTATAAACCTCTTTGGTCCTATGACATGCTAAGAGAAAAAAAAAAAAAAAAAAAAAAAGAGTTGTTTCTTATGCACCATTTGTATTTTTGGCTTTTCTACTCGAGTTAATTTCATTTTTAATTTCTAAAAACATTTCCCATAGTAAAGATTTAAAAATTGACATAGCATCTTCTGACATTTAAAATATTTTAGAAGTTGTAAATTGAAAATAGTTTC
This sequence comes from Myocastor coypus, assembly GCA_004027025.1. NCBI lineage: Eukaryota > Metazoa > Chordata > Mammalia > Rodentia > Myocastoridae > Myocastor > Myocastor coypus. Next base: position 15,449 of record PVJA010036201.1, on the reverse strand, counting down.
AAAATTTTAATTTGCAAGGTTCCACCGCGGACGCGTCAATTCTACCCTCCGCCAACAGATGGCGACAGTAGTCACTTTATATTGTTACTTCAGATTTAAAAATAGCTGGACTTTGTTCCAGAACCTGTCTTCAGAAGCAGACCTTTAATCACTGTGGCTTTTACATAACTACCTCTCCTTTTCCTTCCCTCTCTCCATTTCTCTCCTTTCTCTTCTTCTTGCGCTGCTGTCAGCTGTTGTCCCCTTCCTTCTTTTCTTTTTCTTTCCTAGTCTCAGAATGTTTTTTTTTTTAAACTGCTATTTCTATCTTTCCTAATTCTTAAAAATCATGATCTTTTAAGTTTTTAAATAAAAGTACTTGGTTTATTTATTTTTAATATCATTTAATACTGAAAGCATTTAATCCCCTGAATTCTCCCAAACCCTAACTTTGACTATATTCTATTGCTTTTGATATGATCTATTTTCATTATTAACTGCTAAATTATCTATCTTTGCAGTTTTGCTACTTCTTATGCATAATTATGTAAGACATAGTTCGTTTTGTGTGTTATGAAGGGAGATCTTCGGTATGTAAGTGTATAGTTAGGAAGCTGTATAGAGCAGCAAAATTGTCATAACATAAAATGTTTGGGATAAACTAACCATTTATAACATTGATATATCTTAAAGGTCTCCTTACTGATAAGAGTCCATTTCTGTCCATCTGGCTCTGGTCTCTCTTTGTCCAGTAATTTCTAGCTGATTATTGTATGTTTCCCAGCAAAACAAAGGAAATAAATTAGATTTGATTAAAAACAGATCTTTGGGCCTGTGAGATAGCTCAGTGGACTAAGCCCCTGGTTAAGCAAGCACGGGGGCTGGGGTTCTATCCCCGGTTCTGCATGTCTACTGGCTCCACCCCCAGGTGCCCTGAGCTAGCCCCTAGGCCTGGGTGTGGTGGCGAATGCCTGTAATCCCAGCCCTGGGGAGGCTGAAAACAGGAGGATCGCTACAAGTCTGTGCTGTGTAGTGAGACCCTGGATGAGACAGCTAACTAACTAACTAACTAACTAACTAACAAGATAAAGTTCCATTCTAGGTTTTCTTCCTCATCATGAAAATTTGAACTTCCTTTTAAGGGGATTTACTTTAAGAGGATTATGTTGAGGAAGCATTGTTATCAGGCAATGCTTGTTATGAACTTACAATAGTATTGCATTGTTGGCATTTTATTATTATGGTCTAGATTTAGAAATTTTCTATAATTGCTGGGAAAGTGTACTCTCTCCCTTCATCTTACTTAATTTTTTTTTCATTTTTTCATTTTTTAAATTTAAATTTTTTTAAAAAAATTATTTATTTATTTATTTATTTTTTCTTGTTTTGGAACTTTTGTTTGTTTGTTTTATTTATTTTTATGGCCGGCTCAGCCTGCCCTGAGGGCAGGGCTGGCGCAGCATGTGGTGCCAGGGATTGAACCGCAGTCTCTGCAGCCACCTAGGCTTTCCTAAGCAGGTGCTTTTAGACCACTGAGCCATCCTGCCAGGCCCCTTAAATTTAAAGTTTTTAGTAGTACATGTTTATAGTACATAATGATTACACTTTTTGGGGAATTGGTATGTACACAACAACGTGTCTTATCTTTCTCCCTCCCTCTAACCCAGCATCTGATTCCTTTATTTCTCTTCTAACTGCTTATAAAGAAAATTATCATAGCAACAGACTAATAACCAGATTAACCTGCTGAGAGCATATAAAGGATAAGACAGTTATACCAAATCAAGGTACATTTTTGAGTTCACTATTCACGCTAGATGACAATAACTTTTTTCTCCCTCTCATCATTGTGTTGTATTTTACTTGTATATTGAGTTTGTCATGTAAGTGAAACTGATATTTAAGCTTATGTCCTTGATTTCCTTAATATTATGTTCTCAAAGTACATCCACTTTTGTGCAAATGATGAGTTTATCCTTGAGGACAGAATAGCACTCCACAGGTGTCTTCATCCACTCATCTCCTGATGGGTACATGGGATGTTCCCAAGATTGAACTATTATACGTTGAGCTACTATAAACATGGGTGTGCATGTATGTCTGTGGTGTGATCGCTTCTTTTTTTTGAACTGGGGATTGAATTCAGGCCCTTTTTCTTACCAGGCATGATGGCTTTTAAAACTTAAGCATTCAAAGTTTTTTTTTATATATATATATAATCTAGACTTTCTGTCTTTGTCTAATTGATCTGTCAAGACAATAATGTTTTGTTTCAATTTGTTAAAGTGTTTGTGTCATTTCTCCTGACTTTTACAAATGCATTTAAGTGAAATACTGTGAGGAACAGAACAACTGAAGAAAATGGTGCATCCTACTTTAAAGGTTGCTGATAGTTTCTTGCGATTTTATTTTCTGGAGAAAACACCTTGAACATTGATAAGCATTTATTGAATATTGTACCTTGTCTTGAATTAACTCCCTTATTATTGTAAAATGATCCTCTGTGCCAATTAGTATTTTGGTCTATGTTTTTTCATTTAACATTTATTTATATTTATACTATGTCTTCTATATTCTTTTGATTTTTGAACTTATTATAGCATTTTAATTTAATATCTGTATTTAAATGTAAATATATAGTTTGGGCCTAATACTTTTTGGAGCCTAATTGAAAAGTTTTCCCACATCTATGAGCAATCAGATTTGTCTATGTGTCAGAGGCTTGCATATATAAGTGCTACTGATGGTTAGCTTTGGTGTTTCACTTTCAGTTTCTGAGTTTTCTTTTTCTAATCGTAAAGTAAGGGGGAAAACATTCCCTGCGGTACCCAAGTTGGGCTCCATCTGAGCGGGCAGGTATTTAGTTTAATTTACTTCCCTCTTCTGCACAGGTTTTGGGGACAGATTCTTATTATGCTACTTTCACTTCCTGTTCTAAAGGGAGATTTAAAGCAATTGGTTAGGCCTAAATGTTTCGGCCCATTTCAGTGTCTAGTGCTGTCTCTTTTCTAAGATTTTAATTTTGATTGGACTACATAAATAGGCAGTTTTTTTCCACAATGACATGGTATAACTATTTTCTGAGACTATATTCTTGTTCACATGAGAATATGATAATGTCTTTATAAATACATGACCCTTTCTTTGCATAGAATGGATAAAATCTTTGCATAAAATCTCTACAGATAAGATAATCATTGTTTTCTTCTATTATATCTTTAGGTTCTGCTTCTGTTCTATTTTTCTCTTCTTCAGTGTCACTTTTTTAATCATAACTTTGTTTTCCAGCCGGGCGTGGTGGCGCACGCCTGTAATCCCAGCACTCGGGAGGCTGAGGCAGGAAGATCGGTGCGAGTTCGAGACCAGCCTGGGCTACGAAAGTGAGCTCAAGGCCAGCCTGAACTGCATAGTGAGACCCTGTCTCAAAAAGACAAAAACAAAACAAAACAAAACAAAAAACAAAACAAAAAACCTTTGTTTTCCATTCTTCATCTTCCATAATGATATTTTTCTTCATTTAATCTGATTTTAACTTTATTACAACACTTTATGTTTCTCTGAAATCTTTTACTTCATCTTCCATTTAATTTCTGTTTGTTGCTTATTCATCACATTTACTTTTCTACTCTTCTTGGTTATTGTTTTAAAAGCTTTTATTTTGGTCCTTTTGTGAGATACTAACAGTCTTGAAATTTTTCTTCTAAATTTTGGAATAGCTTATAACAAGGCAAGCTCTTCCTTTAAGTTTTCCTTCCCCAGCTTTTTTTTTTTTTTATTGTTTAGAAGATGTATCTTTTCTTAGATAAATTTCCTATTTTTCCACTTTCCTTCAGATAGAGAATACTTGCCTTATAGCCTTTAAAATATCTATTTATTCTGGAAAGTGTAACAATTCATTCTACATTTAATGAAGCCAAAAATATTACTAGACTCTATTTTCCAATTATGATATTAATTTAAATCAATAACATAAGTTTTCTGTTAACTTTAATGACGTCCTACCTATCTTAAGGGAGAAATTCTCTCTCTCTCTCTCTCTCTCTCTCTCTCTCTCTCTCTCTCTCTCTCTCTGTTTTGGTGGTACCAGGGATCAAACTTGGGACCTTGCACTTGCCAGGCAGGCACATATGCCACTGAGCTACCTCCCCTACCCCTCTTGAGAATTTCTTAAAATGTTTTATTGTCTTTTGTTACAGAACTTTATTTTGTTTAAGAGACAAACCTTATTCTCTGTAAATTTAGAGAAAGGTTGCTATGACAGTGTAGAATTCTCATAAACCACTCCTCCTCTCTTAACTCTTCACATTACTAAGCTATGATGGTCATAGCTTGTGACCACTGCTGGTACACTGTTAGTAACTAAAGCCCACACTTTATTCAAATTACCTAATATCCTTTTTTGTGTTCCAGGATGCCAGGCAGAGCAAACACCCTGTTACATTCAGCCATCAAGTCTCCTAAGGCTCCCTTTGTTATGACAGTTTGTCTTAGTTACTTTTTACTTGTTGCTGGGACAAATACCCGACACTCAAAATGAAGGAAGGAAAGGTTTATTAGCTCACAGTTACTGGAGGTTTCAGTCCATATTCAGCTGGCCCAAGGCCGAGTGGAGCAGGACAGAGAGCATCCACTTCATGGCAGTGGAACAGCAGCAAAAATGGTGACAGAGGTAGCCAAACAAACAGGGCAGCAGAGCAACAGCAACAGCTTGAATCTGTCTCTCTGTTGCTCTTTATATTACATTCAGGCTCTCTACTTAGGATATCTGCCCTAGACCACACCCATAGTCTCAACCTTACTCAGACCGATAATCCCATCAGTACTAAAACACAATCCCAGGGATCATGAATCAAGTCTCAATCATAGAATCCATGCCCCATGATTGCATGAGGTTTTGGGGAGACAACTAGACATAAACCATAACACAGTTCCTCACAAAACTTTCTTTGTCTTGCATGTCCTTGACAGTTCTGAAGAGTCCTGGATGGATATTTTATAGAATGTCCCTTACTTGCAATTTGTCTGCTGTTGCTCTCCCTCTTAGCCCAGGGTTACAAGTTTTTATGGGAAAGATTACCATTTTCTTGCAATGACACCATACTTAGGGCACGCGCTGTCAACACAACTTGTCAGTGTGGATGTTGGTTGCCTGGCGGTGGGAGTTCTCTTTGGTTCTCCATGGTTGGCTTTCTCCCTAACCCACCCTGTTTTCCTTTCCATGCTTTGCTCTTTGGGAGGAAGTCACTCTGTGCAACTCACTGTTACAGAGCAGGGAATTACACTTCACTTCCTTGAGGCTAGAGCATCTGCATGAATGATCTGGATTCCACATAGGAAAGTTGCATCTTCTCACCCATTCCTTATCGCTATTGACTGGTGAATATTTATTTTATACATTGAATGTAATATACTATTTTTTATTTTTTTACCCAAATTGCTCCTTTGGCAAGCCTTTCTTTTTGTGGGCTTATTTATGTTAGAGTAGTTTTGAAAAACTTTTCTGGCACCATGAGATTATTTTTGTTTTGTTTTGCTTTTGTATTTAGTACAGGGCCTCCATGGTCTCACTATGTAGATCCAACTTGTAGTGATTCTCCTGTTTTCAGCCTCCTGAGCCCTGTGATTACAGGCATAGGCCACCACACTCAGTTTCAATCACCATCTCAGCATGCCCTGGGAGTGCGGCTGGCACGGCATGGTGGGGATCCGACCCAGCCACTGTGTTTTGCCTAAGCAGGTGCTGCTGAGCTATCAGGCCAGCCCTCAAGCACCATGAGATGTTCCAGGCTTATCCTCTATATTTCCAGTGCTAGTTGTACCATTGGCTACCCTGCTTCCTCTCATTGGAGAGAGGTTCTAGAAATCATGATCTGGGCACTAGGTATGCTCAGTGCAACTGGTGTGTTGTTATGTATTTTTCTCAGCTCGCAGAGTAAGGGAGCATTTGAGCTAATCACAAACATGTAAAGTCAGGCAATAAATAATGTCAAACTTCCTTTCAGAAATGATAACAATAATTTGAGCTTCCAAATGAAATTGTACATGAACTATTTTCTCTATATTCTTTGCAATACTAGATATTTTTTTTAATTTTAATTTTTTAAATTTAATATTTTTATTGTTTAAATTTAACAATGGTTATATTTTTAAAAATAAAGGATCAATTAAAATGACATCACCCTTTTGCTTTGTATTGAATTTTTTTTTACAAGAGTATTTGGGCAGCTTATTTCATATTCATGGGCCTGTTACATTGCTTTATTTTTATACTTCCTGCTAGTAAGTTCCCCCTCCCACCCTGAGAGTTTTAAAAATGGCTTCAAAATAACATTTTAATTTTTCATGCACAAGAGCTTCAGGGACTAGTGTCCATCCTTTTTTTTCTTTTTTTGGTGCAGGGTCTCATTACACAGCCCAGACTTGTAGTGATCCTCCTGATTTCTGCCTCCCAGCGCTGGAATTATAGGCGTGCACACCCAAGGGTGGGGCTGGCACAGCATGTGGTGCCAGGGACTGAACCGTGGGCCCTACGCTTACCTCAGTAAGCACTTAGTCTGCTGAGTTGTACCACTGGCCCTCCACACATCTTTTCTGTGGAATCTTGTTCATTAGTAGTTCTGGGTCCAGTCAACAAGGTCTGGAACCGGACCATTCCCTAGTCCAACTGCACTGGGCTGCATGCCATGAGGATTTCTGCAGGACTGGCAACATCCTATCTCCTGAATGCCTTCTACTGTGTCCCCGACTGTAACAGCAGCTGCACCCTTGCTGTGAAGGAGAGGAGGCAGGCAGAGCTACTGTGCTTTCTTTTCCCATTCCATCTGCACACACAGCCTTGTCTCTTGAGTTTACAGCTAAGATCTGTCTGTAACTTGTCTAAAGATGTCCAGGTAAGAGAAAATTAAAACTATTAGGTCATTCTGAGTGTGTATATCCAAGTTCATCTACCCGAGCCCTCAGCTGACACTGCTAGGGCCATTTTCCAGGTAGGGTGACTTTAGTAAAAGTCTATCTCACTCTTTCACTTCTTCCTCAGTGATTTCCTCCAAGGCTGTTATAGTTCCTTTCCAGTTGTTGCCCCAAAGCCTCATGTAGTTACAGGGTAGCTTCCAGTGCTTAAGATTAAGTCATGATCCAATGCTGGGATTATGGGTGTGAATGCCCTGGAGCAGATACTCTGCATACAAATGTAAGGACTGGGAGGGAGAGGGTAGCTAGCTTCCCCTGCTACAGCCCCTACCTTTGCTCTTGTGCTGTTTTCCACAGCCATGAATTGCTGCCCTCTGCCTTGGAGACAGAACAGTATGGACTGAAACCGCCACTAACTGAACTAAATAAACCTCTCCTTCCTTCGTTTTGGGTGTCAGGTATTTATCCTAGCAATGAAGGAAAAAGTAACTGAGGCAAATGCTTTTCTTCTGGATGGAACTTCAAGTTCGCTCTGCCTTGCAATGGCTGATTTGCCAACTCCAGATTGGTGCCCATCAGGATGATTGGCAGTTGTGGTAGCCACTCCTTTCAAAAATAAAACCTAACGTCCTGCCCATGGGGCCAGAGCTCTTTTCAGGCTTCTTCTCACTGTTTCTCTGTTGAAAGGCATCTACAAGTGTCCTGAAGCAGAGTGATTGTGTTCAAAATGGAACCCTTTCTCTAGAGGGGAATAGACATGTAAAATAATAATTGCAGGGGTCAGGGAGATAGCTCTGTGGCACAAGTGCCTGCCTGTCAAGTACAAGGTCGCGAGTTTGCACCCTGGTCCCACACACACACACAAAAAGATAATTGCAAATGGCTGCCTATCAAGATGCAACTGAAGAATAAAGACAATATAGCTTCTCTTTGGAGAATTCTGCAGCTGTGGTATGAGGAATATAGTAGCTCTAATAATGCCAAGGAATCACCTCTAAAAATCATAGTGTGTAGCCCATACCAATATTTATCTAAGAAGGCAGGAATATTAATGTATGTGTGTATTTGTTGGATTACAGCTTGAACAATAAGTCATAAAACGAAGTTGTTACCTACAAGGGGAGAGAAGAGACAGTATGGAAAGAAAATAGAAGAAGCTATAAGCTTTTATTTATTTATTTATTTATTTATTTATTTATTTTTTGTGGGACTGGGGTTCAAACTCACGACCTTGCACTTGCCCAGCAGGCACTTGTGCCTCGGAGCCATCTCCCCAGCTCCAAGCTTTTTTTTTTTTTTTTTTTTTTTTTTTTTTTTTTTTTTTTTTTTTTTTTTTTTTTTTTTTTTTTTTTTTTTTTTTTTTTTTTTTTTTTTTTTTTTTTTTAAAAGAAAAACAGCAGATGCTAGACTTCTCTAACTATACCTTGTTTGTCAATTTTAACATTGGAACTGTGTAAATGTTTTTTTACCATTAAAAATTAAATACATATTGAAATGTTCCTAAAATCAAAACCAAAATGAAAAACAAATGTATAATGAGTTGGTGACTCAACTAGACAAGAAATTATTTTAAGTGGCTTTAAGCAAAGTATGCCCTTGAAGTATACACTACCAGGCATAAAAGAACTGAAACAATCTCTAGCTTTGTTCATTGAAACAGCCTAGAAACAATGATCTATCCATAGGCATAACCTGGCATTCATGCCAGGGTTAACCTTAACATCATCTTTCAGTTAAAGGAAGAAGAAATCAATTGTGAAATGGCCGCTCTTACGTGTGGCTGGTGAAGGAAATGGTCAAGATGAGATTGACTATCTTATAAGAGAAAGCAAAGATGCTATCAATGAGAGACTCTGGGGCCAACTGGGAGAGGCATTTGCTCTCCAGAGCAGAGGCCCTGGGTGAGATATATCAAATATGTTGAAATTTGTGAGCCCATAACGGGAGTCCAGTACCTCATCATCCTTTGGAGGATATTAGAGAACCAGTTCATTACTTGGAAACTTCATAAATGAAGAGAAATAGCACAGCCTTTTGTGAGCTTTTCCTGTGTACACACACCTCAGGGAACCAAAGGGTTGGTCAGGGATGATCATAGTGACTTAACCAGCTGATAAATAAAGGAAGGAAAAACAGATGGTTAACATCTGCAAGCCCTAGGAATGTACTGAGCAAGGATCACCAGTGGCTGCTTAATCACAAAAGGAAGGACCAGCAAATATGATGTGCCTTTCTGATGAAAGCGTGTGACACCAACCATGGAGTACTGTTGTCCCCAAACAAACCTAAATCTGAATAAGAGTCTAAATATAACCATCTGTACATGGACTGTGCTGGGCAGAGAAGAACAGGTACATGACACTGCTGACATGCTAGCTTCCTAATGGAGGAACAGCAAAGAAAAAAGGAAAGAAGGAGAAAGATACTTAAACGTTGCAAGCATTAAGAACCATAGAAATGTAAGGTATGGATGTTTGGATCCTGATTTATACAGAGCAACTGTCAAACAGTATTTATGAGACAACTGGACACCAACTGAATGTTTGATGATATTAAAAATTAATGCTAATTTAGTTGTGATGATAGGGTTGATCTTTAAGAGAATAGTTCTTGTCATGTATGGATAGATGTTGACATATTCAGATGACATTGTGTCACCTCTGGGAATTGCTCCAAAATAGTCCAGTGGATGGTCAGGACGTGGAGCAACGACATAAAAATGGTGTCAAATTGGGGTTCTTGTAGCTGAGTGGTGGGAATTGGCTTGGTGATTGTGCTATTCAACTTCTGAATAAGTTTGCAATTTTTGTTGTTAAAAAAAGTAAAAAAAAAAAAAAAAAGAAAAAAAGAAAAGAAGGCTAGGAAGAGAGAGGAAGGGAAGAGAAGAAAGAAGAAAAAGTTCCTGGGTAAGCTTCACTAAGTCCTTGAAGATGCTTCCTCAGGCTCCCCGAGAAAGTGATGGTAAAGAGTGACACTATAGGTGCCGAGGCTTGCTGGGCTCCCCAGATTATGGAAACTTCTTGAACCAGAACATGCACATCCATTCCCAAGGTATAGAGGCAATGCAGCCTGCCTGTTTAGAAAAGAAATGTTTTTATAGAATATGCAAAGATGTAACTTCACCCATAACAAGCACAGCCTTGTCCACGGCTCTGTAGGAACACCGTTCTCAGATTGTGGTCTTGGTAACTTTGGGGATCCTGAAGCTCTTTCAAAAATCTCTATGGCTAAAATTATATTTTTCCAACTCTAAGATATCTTTGCGTTATGCTTTCTCATTGTCTCGCTGGTGTACAGAGGCTTTTCCTACAAGCTCTGAAATGCTAGATAGCTTTATCACTCTGATAGCTAAAGGAATGTGTGCTTGCATGTGTGTTCCTACTTATTTTTTTTCAATTTCATTCCTAATATATTAAACATCAATGAGAAAAGCTACATGGAGTTCACAGTCATGTTTAAGCAGGCTGATAGACACTGAGACCAAAAAGTTGAGAACCTCTGGTATGGAATGCAGCTTAGGCACTTAGTGTGCACAACTTGATTTCACAACAATATCATTGATTAACTCTGTACAAACAAAAATTGCATTTTGATCTTCCCAGACAAAGGGACTCTGGGTTCACAAACAAATCTAGATTTCTCCCCTTACAACACACACACACACACACACACACACACACACACACACACGCACGCACACCTGCGCACACACCCTCACACACACACACTCCTAAAAATCTGATAGTATTTGCTTTCCAGCATCCACTTCTGATCCACTTCTGTCAAGTTTTCAAAGTCACAGGACCAGTTCTTAGTCAAGGTTCAAGGCAAAAACCTAGGGTTTTCTTTTTCCCCAGTGGGTTCTGCCCAAGTTAACTCTGCCCCTGGTACAGGAAGTCTGAGCCTACGAAGGCACCAGACCCCCTATTCATTTCTTCCAGAGCATGAGTTAAGGATCATGAACTTTTTTCTTCCATCTGTAAAATGGGGGTTTTTATCATCTCTTGCTGAGATGATAAAACAATACAGCATGCATAAAAAAACCATTGAGTTCTGTCTACCATGCTTACAAGTCATGACAAGTTTACTTTATTACCAGAACACTGGAGTCCACAGAGAATTCAACACATTACTTTCCCCTGCAATTAATGTCAAAGCTTATATGTACAGGGTTTCAAGAGATTCTTCATCTGTGCTCATCCACCTTACAGCCCCAATACAGGTGTCATCTATCCATGTCCTCATGCCAAACTCACGTTCTACCCTCAGTGTTCTGAATACTCATTCTGTGCCCTTCCTGATGGGACAGCAGCAGATCCTTACAACGTGCATGGGGGAAGCACAAAAGGAAGCAAACATGGCCACCCATGGAAGGGATGCCTCTACCGCTGTTGCTTGTGAGCGATGGTTCTGCGCTGACAACAGGACCATTTCAACCTTCCTTCTCGGTGCTGTGGTCCCACTGTACCAATATTTGCTCCAGCCCACTGACTGACAACTTTGTTTGTACCACTTCCACCCTAGTCCCATGTCATCACATCTCTCCTCATCTCCCTTAGGTTCTAGAACCGTCCTTCCATCCTATATAATCGCTTCCATATGCCCTTATGCCTACTCCACAATCTCTTCTCACCTATTCAACTAACGTGGTAAACTCCAACCTTGGTGAAACCCAGTGCATCACTACTCCAGCCTACCCCTGAAACAACTGAAGGTGACTAGAAAGTTCTGAGCATGGTTACTGGTCTGACTTTTCACTTTGGACCACAGATATCTTGTGGATCTTTAGCACCTGCCAGCAATGTCTCCTATTTTCCTAGACAACACTCTTTTCTAAGTTGACTGCTCATAGTCCTTTCATCTGTCATCAGATATTCAACACTAGAAAAATCATTTCTATATTGTTTAAATCTAGATACATAAGGGAGGAAATAGAGATATCATTGTAACTTTGGGGGTTACAGACAAGAGACTGAACTAAGATTATTCCAGACAGATCACATTCTCCTCTCTGCCCCTTTTTTGTCTTCTTCACTTTCATCTGACAATTTCATGGCTTATTTCAGGGAGAATCTACAAATCATAAAAGAGAGCTCCAACCTGCTAACCTAATTCTGCAACCACGCACCGGGGTTTTCCTGGTTCTTCCAATGGATGATATATTAGTTTCCTGTGGCTGCCGTAACAAATTACCACACACTTGATGATTTAAACCAATAAAAATTTATTCCCTCAGAGTTCTGGAGATGAGATGTCTGAAATCAAGGTATTAGCAGAGCTCAGCTCCTTCCTTCCAATGGCTCTGGGGCAGGGCCCTTCCTGGTCTTTTCCATGCTGCTGGAGTGGCTGTCTTTAGCATTCCTTCACTTCCCCACTTTCTGTCTTTGTCTTCACAGGTTCTTCTACCCATGTATCTCTGTCTCTGTTGTCTCTTCTTATAAGGACTAGTTGCTGTTCTAGGGTCCACCCTCATCCTGTATGACCTCATCTTAACTGATTATACCTGCAAAGAATGTTCTGTTCTAAGGTTCTGGGTGGACGTGAACTTGCAGAGGCCACAGCTCTGCCCGGTCTCTGCAGACTCTGCACACCTGCTCCTTCACTGTAGCTCTTTGCATCTTCACTTCGTTGGACTTTTCACTGACCCTGCTCCTGCAATTGTCTCCTCTTCCGACTGCACGACTATTCCTTACATCATTCTGACTGTCGTACAAACACAGTGCAATAGCTTCTATATTAAAAGCCTTTCTTGCATCTAACACCCCCTCCACCTACTGACCCACTTCTCTGCTCTTTATAGCGAAAGGCCTCGAATGAATCACCTGTGTCCACCATCTGTACCTTTTCTTGGCCAAGGCTGTCTTAAATTCGTTTCAGCCTAGCTTTCCCCTCTCCGGCACCTCCTATACCAGTCTCCACCTTGTCAAAGTCCTTCACCCTCATCCTATCCAACCTCCCACTGGCACTGAACCATCACTTCTGACGTCTTTCCCTGGAATCTGCTGTTGCTTCTCTCTGTGTTCACCAGCCTTTCTTGGGCTCCTTCACTGCTTCCTCTTCCTTAGGCTTCCCAGAGGCCATCTCCTCTTCTAGGTCGATGCTCCCTACCACAGTGAACAGCGTGTCCTCCCTTCTGCCCCTACCTGAGTGTCCTGCTGGAGTTCCTGCCTCGTCCATTACCTCATCTCCATCGCATGTCTAATTTCTACTCATCTTACAGTTGACACATTTAATGGCCAAATAAGGATTTCTCCTCACCCAGCCTAACACTAATGCCTTCTACCAAATAATCTCCTTTGTTTTCCTCATCTGAGGTAATAGCTGTTCCATTTACTTGGATCCATAGACCAAAAATATATGATTCCTCTTCCTTGTTCTTACCCTGTGTACCTCTTGTTCTGGATGCTTCCCCCTCATACACTGACCCTTTCCAGATGTCTTAGTTACTTTTTACTTGTTGTTGGGACAAATACCTGACACTCAAAATGAAGGAAGGAAGGGTTTATTTAGCTTACAGTTATTGGAGGTTTCAGTCCATACTTGGCTGGATCCAACGCAGAGGGGAACAATGCAGAGGCCAGCAGTTCATGGCAGCAGAACAGTAACAAAATGGTGACAGAGGCAACTGACCAACCAGGGAAGCAGATAACAACAGCATGAGTCTGTCTCTCTGTCTGTCTTTATCTTACATTCAGGCTCTCTGCCTCAGCCTATCTGCCTTAGGTGATACCCAGAATCCCAGAAGTACTCAGATGCATGATCCCATCAATACTAAAACACATCCCAGTGGATTATGAGCCAAGTCTCAAACTCTGTCCCATGATTGCATGAGGCTTTGGGGGAGGGGACAATTAGACATAAACCATAACACCAACACAGGTCACTTTTTACCCAGGAGCCAGTGACCAGCCTTTTCCACTTCTAGACCTGCAAATTCTAATTCTTCTTTTCTTTTGGTTTTCTGAGACAGGCTCTTACTGCGTAGTTCAGACTCACCTTGACCTCACTGCCTAGCCCAGGCTGGCCTTGAACTGCCTCTGCCTCCTGGGTGCTGGGATGACAGGCATGCATAATACCATGCCCAGGACAGCCAAATCCTTGACCTTGACCTACAAGACCCTGGCTGAGCTGCTGACTTCTGTCCTTCAAGACTTGCTTGCTCAGAGGCTTCAGCTATACTGGCTTAATTGTGGGACCTTGAACATGTGAAGATTCTCTGGTTCCAGGGCTCTGCCTTTGCTGTTTTCTCTGTCTGACATTCTTTGCCCTTGGGCTTGATTTTCACTTTAATGTTCTCTCTCACATTGTTTGAGTTTCTGCTGAGATGTTTCCACACCAGTGAGGCCTTGCCTGGCACTTCATCTAAACCAACTATCCCCTGGCCCAGCACCCATTTCAACTCCTCCTGGCTCTTGACTGAGCTTGATTTCCTCCCCAGTTCCTGTCACTACCTGAAATATTAGTATATTATGTATGCATTCTGTTCTCCTGAGTTATGTGTTTTCTCTCTTCCATCACACTGTAAGCTCCACGAGGGCAGGGCATTATTTGTTTTGTTTGGCAGAATAACCCCAGGCATATTGCAGATAATGAATACACATGACTTAACTTCAACTGTTATTATATTACAGAAGTAACATATTTTAACATAATGCTGAAAATCAAGTTTAATAACCAGAATTTCTTCACAGCTTGAAAGCAATATTCATTTGCAAGGCTTTATTGGATTTACTGCCTTTCTATAGAAATCTTGGACATTCAAAGGATACTAATGAGACATCTTGAGTTCAAAACTAGTAACAGTTGTTATAACTATTCTCCAGCTTTTATCTGTGAGAGGGGCTTTGTGAGGACTGTCTCATTTAATTCTGAAGACATCTTTCTGTTACCTCAACCTCTAGGTTGGCTGTAGTGTGGTGGCTCTAAAATCTGTCTGTAAATTACTTGATAGATCTCCCTTAAAATGGTGGAGTCTGTTTTGGCTTGTGTCTAGATGTCCCCTGACATCTCCTGCAGTCAGGTGATGTGGGGCTCTTTCCAAGGTGGCTGAACCTAGAGTGTGTGATTGATTCACAGTGCAGTTCTAGGATTCAAGGTGGGTGATGACCAAATCAGTCCACTGATTGGTTTTGTGCCACCCTTATCCTGGTAGCCTGGGTGGAATATAAGGGCTGGAAAGAAGTTTGTCTTGTCTCCTGCTTGCTTAGCTGCCTTCTGTCTACCATGAACTGTTTCTCACAATACTTGTCTGCCACATGCCACCCTGCCTTGGAGCCAGTCAGTTATGGACTGAAACTACTATAAATTGCGGGCCAAATAAAACTTTCATGATTGTGGCTATTAGGTGTTTTTGTCTCAGCAGTGAGAGAAAAGTCATAGAGTCTAATTTGCCTCTTCTGGAGGGTGGGCTTAGCTTAGTGACTCAGATAAGGACAAAATATGGAAGAAGTGACAGACTTTGGCGACCATGATAAAATTTCCAAAGGCATCATGGCTTCTTCCTGCTCTCTCTTGGCTCACCTAACCTGGGCTCAATTTTTTCATTTTTAAAGTGGGGGGGG